>JAQFZN010000837.1:0-22035 GCA_034687075.1 Geophilus carpophagus | reverse complement strand
TAAAATAAAAATTCTGTTATTATCAAAACTAACAAGTTCAATATATTATCTTAAAACTGAATAATCCTATTTTTTCTAGATTCCTTTTCTGTATGTAAATATTTCAATTCCTTGCGGTGGAAAATAGTGCTGACATTTCCCACGGTTCTGTTATGGAAATATCCAATAGCACACATGTTGATCTTCAAATAAGTGCGCGCCAGAGATATAAACCAACCAAACAGGTATCAAGGGAATTTAAACTTCTAAAAATCAATGCTTCAAATTTTAAAGCACGCACTTATCTAGACAGTATTAAAAAACAAAAATACCAACCAATTTGGATTCTATCCAAAATAAAATAATAAAAAAATATATATAAAAACTTTTACTGACTCGCCCAATTGTCCAGCCTACTTACCTCACCACACCCAAAAGGCGGAGAATGTCTAATAAGACGATAGGATGTAAAGGAAAAAAAATCCCCAGTCCTACAATGACTCATAAACGCAATAGGGTATTTCATATTTCATCATTTCCTGTGATTCCAACATTATGGACTCTTTACAACTACGAAGAGAAAATCCCTTTGCAAAGAAGAAATAACGATGCGACATATCAATAAACATCATAATGAGCTCCGAGACAATATTCCAAGACGTAACAAGTTGGTAAAATGAGTGCACACTAGGGGTCTATCATTCATGAGTACACTCTTATCTGCTTATGCAGAGTAGGAAATGAACGGGAAACTAATCAAAAGGGTTAATTTATTCTCCCCATATGGATTTCAAGGTAATCACTAAGTCTCTACTATCAAACGATAACAGCTGTCAAAAACGAAACCCCGTGTTGACAGTAAAAATTGTTGTAGATAACGTCAAATATCGCAGTTCAACTAACACAAGGCTACTTTCGACCTAATTGCACACTAAGCTTGCGTGACACAGTTAATCTACATACAAATCACAAGCTTTTATATATTTTATTTGTTTGTTTAATTCTAGTCTAGTCATGTTATTTTAAGATTTAGATAATGAGTACAGATGTCTTGATTAAAGTCTATTGCCGAATTCAAAATGCTATTTCCTTATTCATGTGTAATTTAAACTCAAGGACAGCTTATGTGCTACTTCCAATCACAATTCGAAGGCAGCCGATATTTGAAAAAATGCAATAATCGGTTCAATTTATAAAATATGTATTTTTAAATTTAAAATTAAATAAAAATAATTCCATACCTTTAATTGCAGCTTCAATTTGATCCAAATTTCCAATTGTAAGTCTAATCAAACTCGAATTCAATTTGAATTTTTTATCATCAATTTCGTGCACAAAGAAAATCCTCGTATCTTTTTTATGCGCATGTGGTAAGCACAATTTGCTGCTTCCGAACCCCTCGACGAGCACTTCCTCATCAGTTAACGTCCTTTCACCTTTCAGTACGCGCCTCACCAACACCTGAGCACGGTATTGTGCTCGGTTTAAACGACGATGAACTTTCACAACAGTTCCCGTGAAAATTAAATCAGCTTTTGATACTCGAGACCACAAGTTTCCTTCCAGCTGCAAAACACACAATTCGCGTGGGAAAATACGAGACCTACGAGCACAATTAATATGTAAAATGAAAACAGCTCCCATAATACTGTGTAACCACATCGATAACTTCATGGTAAAAAAAATATGAATGAAGGAGTTAGTCCGCTTCAGAGGCACGTGACTACCACAAATCTGTTTTTCCTCCTTACTTGCGGCCCTAGGCTACGAGAAAAAATAACTTGTCCTTCAGTGTTCTTTCGCTGAAGTAGTTTGCAAGTATTAAGTTGCGTAATTAAATACCATCACAAACAGTTACCACAGACCAAATACGATGGTCTAATCATCTATATCCGTTACGATGAACGAAGGAAAAAGCAAAGGATGTTCCTATTCCAGTAGTAGGGTAAGACATTAAAAAATATGATAATTAATGTATGTATAAAAATATACATCTGATAGACCAAAAATGTGAAAAATTCGACCTAAAACGCGGAAATTTGGAATTACTGAATTGATATGTTGTATTAAACTAAATTAAAATTTAATTACAATATGATTAATATATTAGTGTGCTGAGAATCATTAATTACAATGCTAAGTGGATAAAAATTTATTAGAGTTCAATGAGCGAGTTCTGTCCCTCAAGTCAGACAGGTTAATAAACTTGCCTTAGTGCTGTAATAATAATAATAAACCTAACTTAAATATTGACTTCGAACTAATGTAAACAATTACCGCTGCATTACACTTGCAATTAAGACACAAATTTTAATTTGTTTACATTTCTTGCAGCTTATAAATTAATTCAATTTCCAAATTCATTAACTACCATATATTTGCTATTAATAAAATCATATTTTGCTATTAATAATGAGCTTATACAACCAATAAATTACTTCTACGGGTAATGTATCATTCTTCCCTAGACAGGATGCTCTTCAATAGTCATCAGTTTCCTTGCTATAGTCATTTCCTCGCACCGCCATTTTGCCAACTGACTTTAACCCTTTGGAAACAATGAAGATCGTGTTTACACTTCTGAATGTTTAATGCAAATTAAATATGTAAATAAGTAAAATATATTAGAGCAACTACATTTACTCATTTCATTCATTTCCATTTCGCATTATTTTTTTCAACACCTTAACCTTATTAAATATTCGGATCGATGTGAAGCATGTGGCACACCTCAGGTGAAGTGCGGCACTCTGGCCTTTAGTCGGCATTCCGGTAAACTAAGCAATTATCTCATTCACTTTTCCTTTTCCAAACAGCTCAATAGAGCAATAAATTAGACAGACATCTAGTGTGAATTCAATTTGCTGTGGGTTCCCAATAAAAACAATGACATTTGATTAACTTATACGTAAACCACTGGTCGTAAGTAATTAGCAAAACAAAAAAATCAATTAATCTCATTTATTTTAATGATACCACCAACTTGAAATAATAATCAATCACTTGTTTCTTTTCAAACCTAAACAAAAAAATAAATATATTATTTTTTTTATAAACAAAAAGCATAACAAATTATTTACTGTCAATTCACGTACGTATCTGTAGAGATGTACTAATGCTGGATTAAGTAGAATTAAAAAAATTACATTTGTCAAATGTGGATGTGAAATGAAGGCAAAAGACGAGTATAAGAGTATTGAGAGAGAAATGTATGTGTCTATCTTTAAAAAAAATCTTATAAAGAGCCTTCAAGAATTTCTGCTCAGCAAACTTAAATTCCTCGATGTCAGGTCTTCTTCCTGTTATCAGATTATAGTTTTCGTGAGCAAATTATTAAAAAAAAATACCGAAAAGATGGTTTTTGTTTTTCCGCTTTACCAAAAAAAAAATAACAAGCAGTAATGCGATCTGAGATGTGAGAGCATTCAACAAACATCATTATCTCACAAAATCTCAGAAAAATCGCTCTGTCGTTACACAGCATTTCCTTAATCATTATGAATGAGAATGCTAAAGAAAATGTACAGTGTGGAAATTATATATTTGACTGAAAATGCATTGTAATTAGAGTAATGTTTATATTTTCAAAATCAAGAAAAAAATATATTTGGCTTAAGCATTTATTTTTACATGTATGAAATGTAATTGTGAACGTATTTATATGCTTTAACAATTTAATCAAGTGTAATTAATTTATGCTGTGCTGCAAATCGTACATTAGCACATTAATTAATCCCTTGCATAAATTTCTCATCTTAGGTTATTAAATAATTTATATTTACATATAATTCAACTTTTGTGAAGATGAAAATTTTCGTATTTTCAATAATTCTTTATTTCTACCACACCACTCAAAGAAACTTCTCGAAAATCAAGTGTTAAAGAATTCTTTAGAAAAATGTAGTGAGATTTTAATTATCTGCAAGTGTTCTATGTGGCTTCTTAATCAATAATTAAGTTCCAATAGACTATAACAAACACAATGGCTGAGTGTAACAAATTCTACCCTCAGGTGGCAGCCACAATATAAACACAAATTCTCCGTAAAATCCATTCAATCCATACTAGCAACACAAATATAGCAAATAATAATGTTGCCTTAAGTTTTCCATATGCTAATCAAGAAAATGCTAATGTTGCTCTAGTTAAAAAAAAATTAAAAATTCAGCCATACCATTTAATTTACACCACCACGCGTAAACTCATAAATCAAAATTTTTCACATATAAACAATTCACCCAAATTTAAAATATTTAACCCATAATTCAAATTAAACTTCCCTATAAAAAATCCAAGCATTTTGACCCTTAAATCCATAAACTTATCTAGGTGTGGTATTTTGCACTTTAAAGGGTTTAAACTCCCCAGGGAGTCATCTACCTACACATATATAAGAATGTGCGAAGAAGAAAATAACAACCATTTGCTAGGTGCCCTTTTGATGAATGACTCGTGATATGTTATCAACTAAAAGTGTAACTAATAATCATCAAAAACAAAAAAATAAATATATCTTCGAACCAAGCCTACTATTTGTAAGACAAGTTCTTTATCAAATTTGTAATGCTTCGTATAAGCGAGCAGCTTCTGGTCTATTTCACAATATATGACTTGTCTGTAGGGCAGTTGTATTTCTCCCACTAGAATTGAGCTTAAGTGAAAAACATTGAACCCAATTTCTTTTACACGAGTAAAAGAAAAGGGGCAAAAGAGTGGAAGGGGGAATTGGGTAAGAAAAGAAAAAAAAAACCTTCCACCAATCTGATTTTGCATTCCAAGCACGACTTGTGGGTCGAAATTTTATCTCGTGTCCAAGTCCCGAGGAGATGATATTATAAATCTCTTTTCTAACGTATACACTCACTACCATCTTCATTCTGCATTTTCCCTTCTTTATACTGACAGAAAATTCAATCCTTTGCTAGTATTATATTGGAAGAAGGGGAAATAGTAATTGAACGATAGAAGAATTTCTTTCTATCTCCCTACTTGCCACTTTAATAGTTCAATTCGAGTCCCCAATTGAACACAAAAAGATCAGCTTTCAATAACCATTCAAATTCAATTGCAGTCCATTTGTATATGGCACAGAAAAGAATGAATTTCCTTAGAGAGAAAAATAATTGAGGATATAGACTTTTTTTTCAATCTCAACTTACCCTGTAATCTGATTAAATTTTTCCAATATATAAATCTTATAACAAGATAATCTTACAAGCATTTGGTCGTCATTTTTATTTTTTCCTTCTTCTATAGAAAGATTGTATTTAAAAAATTACGTTCCGAAATTAACCTCTGATCTAAATTTCTTTACCGCATTGAAATTCTGAATCAAGCATGATTTATAATGTGTTCTTTTGAGAAATTTCTGTACCGCCATATACAAATTCAAGCTTTGTTACCTAGAAAATAAAAAAAACTGTAATAATTAATTTCCTCGGTTGAATTTGCAGTCATTTACATTTATTGTTGTAGTTTTTATTACCAAATTATCCTTAACCTTTATCAGAAAAAGGAAGGCTTATAACTTAGGTGATTCTTCCCACTTTGATGTCTCAAGATAAAGACTTTAATTTTTTCCATATGTATTCCATAAACGGAAACATAAAAAATACTGCAAAAGCGAAAATATATTTCAGAAATCTTTATCGTAAGTAAACACTGGATGCATGTACGTAATTCAAACAAAACTCAACTCCCACAGTTCACAGGCTTAAAGTGCAATAATGGATGTTCTAGAGTCATTAAGAGCCACAATAGATCCTTTCGCCAACATTTGGAGTGCTATTCAACATCTGATTGAAATTGCAATAATGGCGACACGAGGTTTTTTATGGGCTATGGAATGTCTAAACCGTGCAATAACATATATGCAAAATGTAGCCAGATTAATCTCACCAACTAGAGGAATATATTAGCAACGAATTATAATTAAATTAATGTTAATTAATTTAATTATGTTAATTAAGCTTATGAAAGAAGTTATATACCACTTTATTACTTTATTTAATAAAAAATGGTATGTAAATACCTTTGTGTGCGTTTAGTGTCCAATTTCTATAGACCACCCAAACATTGGGAGTAAGCTTATTAAGAAAATTCCCACATCCATTGCCATTTCTTTCCAATATTTCTTTACCCCGAGTCCCTGACTATAGTGCACTTTGAAATACCCGTGTCCGGGCCGCTTGAAGTCAGCCCTACACGGTTATAAATTATCAAAATGATGCAAGGGTCAGATTTTGAACTGGCAAAAGCAGTGCATCCTCCCCTTACAAATTTACTCCAGTTATGGTTGGCTCAATTTCTTTTTTTCTCAACCCTAACCTTCCGAGGTCAAAGATGAGTAAGGAATGCTATAAACTACTCACAGCTCCACAGGTCTTTATTTTTCACAAATAAATTTATCTAAATGAACTTTTCCATATTTGACATGAAAGGAAACAACCATTAATCTTTATTATTGTCCGTTATGCTTTTTTGTTTAAAAAAATGCAAAATGTATAAAAACTAAAAATCTAAAAAATGATTTTTTACTAAATAAAAAAATTTCAAACCAGTAAATTATAATTTAAAAAACTGTACGTTGAAATATGTTTTTATTTTCCCATCATCATCATGCAGGTCGCATTAATGAATTTATGATTTTCCATTAACTTGTCAACATTGTATTCTACATAGGTGGTGGTCTTTATTTTTTGTAAAGCCTTGTGGAATCACCATCACAAACTCCTATCACGCAAACCCGGATAAGGAAGTCCTAAAAATTAACCACCCACAATACAAACTAAATTGTTTCTCACATTGCTACACAAAAACAAAACTATTAAAAAAAATTCAAACAGCTACTCGGGAATAAAAAAAATGTTGATGCATAAAAAAAAGGTTAAAAGGTCATTTAATAAGTCTAAACTAATGCTGATTGTCCATAAGTCATATGTAAATGAGTACCAGAATTCCTGAATGTTGTTTTTTTTCCTATATTTTTTTAATGTTTTTCTTTTTTAATAGAGCCATCTGTTTACCTGAATGGGCTTTAACGGGATTAAAATGAGTCAGCAACAAATTCTATTCACCTGACAATTTTGTTTATAGAAAGAATAAAAAATAGAAAAAATTTTCATAAATCCAATTAAATTTTACCGTAGTAAACCAACTTAAAAACAACTCATGTGCAGCAAAAAGACCAGTAAAAACCTGTCCGCCTTTAATGTAACTACTCAACTTGTTTGTCCTCCCATTCCATCTTTCCTACTTAAACGAAAACAAAATATCAATTATGATAATTATTACTAAAAATTAAAAATTTCCTTTCAATACCAATGACCTAATTTTAAACCTTTTTTGTTTACATTTCATTCTTTTTACGTTTGAAATCAATTAATAAAGACTGGTTGAGATTTATGTAACACATAATCAAACAATGAATTAATGTCATAAGCTATAATCCTAAGAAAAATATCGCCCATTATTCATATTATACATATATAATACCGTAAATTTAATTATTCAATGCCCCTTTAATCTCGTGGCATGGTGTAATATATAATCAATCAACATTTGATGGCAATTTGATTAATTCGGCGAATTAAAGTGAAAAAATGAGAAAAGAAAAAAGATAAAGAAAGATTGCCTGAGTTTTCATCACACACTTCAATGTCTGACACTCAACACTTATCATGTAAATTCCAAATTGTCTGACCTTAGCCATCCATTAGTCGAAGCACATCAATTCATCAAGATTCTGCTAACTTAAACCAATGCCTAATCACTAATTTATCACCTCTAATTTTTGTAGAAGGAAAACAAAAAAAATGCCCAAAAACAAATTGACATACAAAATGTCACAATTTAAAAAAAAAACTGAAATACCACAACGAACTTCGCTGACCCTTCCAGAGCTTCTGCTAAAATAAAAAAATAATAATAATAAAAAAAATTATATTATTCCAGATAGATGATAACTTTATTAACAACGACAAGCTGGCGACAACTAATTTTTTTTAACTGAAAAATTTCCAAATATAATAAAAATAAATTATAAAAATTTAAAAAAAATTCAAAGATTCACAACCCCCCGATGAGTTCTACAAAACAAGAGCGAAATACTACAAGATACACTAATGTGATGTCTAAGAAGAAAGTCATTTGTAGGACAGTCAAAAAACGAGAAAAAAAATTAAAATTATGGTACTTGCTTTGCACACAGCACCACAGGAGGTCGTAGTTATTAGTTGACATATATTATACCATTTTTTCACTCAAATAGACCAACAAATAAGGGACAAAGCAGTCTGCAGACAAGCTACGACGTAGATTTTAATCATTATAACATCACCCTCATCCTTGCACCTACTTTATTTTTATATATACAACTTGTCACACTATGATTTTAATTTGCTTCAAACCAACAGTTCTTCCCACTATTCCCTCATCCATTAACTTAAAATATAATGCTTGTCCAGCACCATCATAATATCTTCATTGCCAATAACCTTAATTAAATGCCATTTCACTCGCGTCATATTTTATGAGCAGGGGGTGCGTATAACGAGCATAGCAGGGGGTTTCAACCTCCCATTCCTATCATTAAAAAAAGGATTTTTAAATCAACTTGTAACAAGTTTCTTACACCACTGTCCCCAAGAATACTCGGGTCAGTGTGTTTATCGACTTGTAAAACTGATTTCCATTCTTTTAAATGCTAATTTTATTCAAGAACATTTCAATTCATAATCGACCATAAAAAAATAATATAATAGACATTACTAGCACCTTTTAAATTTTATCAGAATAATTTTATGATGCCTCAAAACGGGGTTATTAATTTCCCCCATTAAAAAAAAATTAGGGATGGTCGCGGACCATATAAAACATTATACTAACATTTTGTTTATATTTGGAAATTCCACTTATGGAATCCCTTTAATTTCATATCCTCCCACGCCTCGAGCTAAGAAAAACAAGAAAGGAATGGGGGAATTAGTAAAAATCTCCCTCCCTGAGATGGTTATCATAAAAAAGGCGGAGTAGGGCACATGGGTAGGCGTTTAAAAAGTGGGTAAAAGTCTGCTACTTGTGGGGGGTTTGTGTACCCCTATATTTTTTAAAAAAAGAAATGGCAGGGTTAAAAAAATAATAATTAATTAACCCTGACATCCCCATCACACAAATTAAATTTCTGCCAACTATGGGATTCCGTATAATGAATAGCAAGAAGTGTAGAAGTTGTGCAAGTAAAGCACCACACCTTACTAATTGCAAGTTTGCCACATCAAACATGATTCTAGGTGTTGTGTACAAAATTTGTATACAAAATAATACCTGGTGTTGTTTATAAATTAGAATGTAAGGTGCGGTCTATTCACCTGTCAATGTTTTAGTGGCACCGTACATTTAAGTCTTCATTTCTAGCTCATTTTAAAATCAATATGCAACGACATCTGTTTGATGTTTTGCTCATTTCGTAACGTTAAATAAATTACCTAATAATTTTTCCCTTCATCTGCTTAAAAACAAAATAAAAAGTTCAACTACTTTAACCCTTCTGTCTTCAAGCACTTTATAAAGATAAGAAAAAAAGGAGAGAAAATTGCATAAGTGACTTGTAGGATGGCACAATTGGCTTAAAATGTTTCTCTGGCGCCAAATTTCTGTCTCCATTTCCTCCACACCCCCCACGTGTTATTCCAACCGGCAAATAAAGCAACCAAGTCATAAATAAAAGTGTCTCCTTCATTGCTAGGAATACATCCTCAACAAAATTGTGTGGTTTGGAATATAAATGTTGCAAACTGAAGACAAACAGAGAAAATATACAAAAAACATGTCTATTAAGTTTTACATTATTACTTTGTGTTAAGTTCAATTTCTTTCACGTCTTAACGTTTACTTGTAACATATTTTTTTATGAAAAAAAAAATAAACAAAATAAATAATAAATAAAATTTTTTTTAACGTTTTATGACCTTCTTTTTAAAAGAACTTCGCAATTAAATTTTCGTTTTATGCAGTTTTCTATTAGAAAATAAAATATGAAAAAAAAATTCTAAGTGGATAGTACTAAAACTTGTCATTTTAACATTCGCCGCTTCTCATTAACAAATGCCCTAGACCATTTATCGTCGCAGCTTTTTACAAATCTTTCATCCATCGTGTGGCATTGCCATAAATTTAATCTTCTAAGTGCAAAAAGATTTTAGAATTATTAACCAAACATTTGATTTAAAGCCCAATTAAATTATCAAAATTAACCCGGTCGACAATTTTTATTCTGTTTACATGAAGCAATAATAACCTTTTCAGTAAAATTATTTTTAAAAATAATATGAAATTCCCAAATTGGAGAAATATTGTCACCTTTTTATTACTGCTTAACAAGCACGTTTTGCGATAACTACATACAAAGATTTTTCCCAATAAATCTGTCATTTACCTGTCATTCATTGGCCGCAATTCCCATACCACTTTTAAATGGGAACAAAAGAACTGCCATATGCAAACTGACATATTCCTCAAAAAAATACCAAAAAAAGCAAAAAAATAAACACAAAGATATACAATTCCACCCCTTTACTTAAAAGCCCTCCACTTCTGCATTCAAATTACAGTCTTTAATTCAAACAACCACAAAAAATTAAGATAAAAAAATTTAAAAAAAAGTTGTTTGTCTTGTTTAATTTGCATTCAAAACCTTTGATAATTTCCATTTTTTGCTACTCACTTGAAACTTCAAACCAAAATATAAAAACTTTTACTTCCTGATAAATATACAAATAAATAAATAAATAAATACCAAATACAACATTTCTATTTCCATCAAAACGTTTTAAATCCAAAAAAAACCCAAATAATGCTTCAATTGAAAAAAGCCTAAGTAACATTCATATAATATAAAGTCTGGAGCAATTCATTACCACCTGTGACAATTTCCTTTAAAAAAAGCCCATGAAAAAATTCATTTAATTATAATTTTTATTACACATCAACACCCTCGCTTCAATAATCATTTTTATTATCATCCACTTTAACTTGACCTTGTAATAACGAGAAAAAGTATTAAAATCTCTCCATAACACACCGCCGCCCCATTGGCAGGAAAAAATGTTTCCACTCATCCCGACAGACATTGCAGTAAAGCCTTCTTCTTACCTTTGATGGCGGCCGTAATTCGATCCAAGTTTGCGATGGTCAATCTCATCACACTCGAGCTTAACTTCCACTTGCCTTTTTCCGATTCAACTACGAAAAAAATTCGAGTGTCTTTCTTTCGCACATGGCCCGAACAGAGTAAATCGTTTCCAAATCCTTCTATCATCACTTCCCTATCAGTCCACATCTTATCTCCTTTCAGTACTCGTCTTGCAAACACTTGCGCGGTATACAACTCTGGTTTCGGTTTACGGTAAACTTTAAGAACTGTTCCCGTAAATATAAAAGTTGCCCGAGTTTCTCGTCTTTCCAAACCACCGTCTTCTTGAACCAAGCAAAGCCTGGTGTGATGACGCCTAAGTCTCCGACTACTATATAACTCGACCGATAACATGAGTGTCACTAACACTAACCACTGTGTTGCCATCATCACTAAAAGTGATTAAATTAAATAATAATAATAATAAAATAAAAAGTCAAAACTTAATCTCATCCATTATAAAAAATATATTAAAAAAAGGTAAAATAATCCAGAAAAATTGGTCGAAAAATAAAATTATATCACTAGTCGAGCATTAGTAATTTAAAATGTTCATTAAATGTAATTTCCGGTTCGTCTTATGAACAGATGGAGTGAGCTTCAAGTAATGGATCGGATCGAAATCGGATGTGTCCGCACTCGATGTTCACTCCTGAGCTAGAAAAGTGTAGGGAGTGAAGATTCTTTCAGTCTATAAGAAGGGCGTGTCCACTCACTCTGGTGGGGAGAGAGGGAAATTAGGTAGCAGTGAGATGAATCCGGGATACCTGTCAGAGTCCCAGATTGTTGAAAATTGTACCATGACCTTTGAATATGTAAAACAGCTAAATTTACATATTTCGGCATATACACTACTGTTTTGCTTGCAAATGTTTAACATCAAATAAAAATTCGCAACAAACATTTTTTAAAAAAATACTTTTTCAAAAAAAATTAATTAATTAGTATACTTAATTACTATAATAATTTTATTTGTAAAAAAAAAATTAAATTAAATTTTAATCCAAGCAGTCACTTTCGAAGCTTTCATCATACTCAACTCCAGTAGACTCAATACAAGATCGATCGCCGACACCTGGCACAACGACCAAAAGGTTATTCAGCTATAAATGTGCTTTTCTCTGTTTAACTAACTCCTCTTTATCTCACCCTTATCTCCCCATATCTCGAAAATTATTGCCACTATTGTTTACATTGATTCAAGCCATAAAACTAAAAAGCCTAATAAACGCGTCATTGACTTGTCAAACAACCACAAAAACATTAAATAAAAGAAAAAAAACCCATTTAAAACTAGTCATTGCCCTAACAAACTTTCTCCATTTTATCATCCAAACATCAAACACATTCCCTATTCTTATCAAGATACCAATCAGAAAATTGAAGTCTCTTGCAGAGGACAAGGGCGGATGAACCCCTCCCAATAGATTAAGGAAACCATTTTTTTTCCTCAACATCCAAACATCTTTTATAGTCCTCTCTTTCAACACATTACAAATCAAGCAGTAAGGAAAAAGGAGAAAATTCCAACCAAATATATAACATATCAATTCACCTTTAAAAAGAGATCATTTCAGAGACTTTGTCAATGTTTCCTGACCGTATTTGCCTTTTGATAATAAGCAATTTCCTACACAATGTGAAATGTGAAGAAGCTAAAACGAGGGACTTCACTTCATGCATGCTAACAACAAGCCAATATAAACGCTCTAGTCTTCATCCTTTCTTCTATACCCATTCTATCCATACAATACAAGCCGGCAATATTCTCGTGGCTCATAAATATGCACAACTTCGTCAAATCCCTCGAGAAGAAAATGAAATGGAAAAGGGATTGTGCCAACTTCATCTAATCAGTTACGGCACATAACCCTTGCAGTCCTTCTGCAACTTTAATTACTCGCTTGGTTTGCATAGGTCGCAAGCCACTTTCTTTGTACTCAAGAGATGTATCTCATTCCTTATATATATATATAAATGGATATAACTCTACCTATATGCAAATTTCCAAAACAAAAAAAATACGAGATAAAGATCGCATTGCTAAGGTACAAAGGAAATAAATTGGATCCATCTTTAAAAGTTTTCTAACCAATCCCCTTTTCTCCACTTAAGAAACAATTTTAAGTCGACTTGGGCGATGCTTTTTGCATGCAACATGAAACAAATTATCCGAATTTAAAGGCCTCATTAATAGGATAGAAAATGGCAAGATAAAGGAAGGTGCACACACCCACACTACTTACTCCAACACCAAGGGAATTAAGAAATAACAGTCCTCGGGTTATATCTTCCTAATTGGACATCCATTACAGACTTGACTAAGCCTGTACACCAACATTAACGTCTCATTTCACCTTATACAATAAATGAACAATACTGAGATTATCAATTCCCCAGACTGCACGACAAAAGAAATACATATAAATCACGACTAACTATAACTTACGCTTATGGTTTTCGCATTAAACACATCGTAATAGATTAAGAAATGCGATTCGTTGACCATATACGATATGCTCCTACACAAGGTAAATTTGCATTATGTTTGACCGTGAAATGTAAATGCAACTGCATTTGGTTTATGATGACGGTTCCGTGATGTCGCCAGCTTATCACCTAATCTGCGAACGTGATTAAAATATAGAAAAAGAAATAAAATTATTTTTTCAAAAAAAAAATAATAAAATTACAAATACGGTTATTTCTTCCATATTGGGCAATATGGGACCACCAAGTCTGTGGGCTGTTGCCCTCAAGAAATGTCATAACTGCGTTTCTGTCATAATAAATGAATAGTGAATGAATTAGAATTCTATTTACTATCATTCAACATAAATATAAATTAAAAAAAAGAATTTAAATTCCAAAAAATCACCATTTCCGCATTACTGTCCTGTTGAGATAAAAGTTGAAAATATAAATGAATTTAAGTGTCAGTTTAAAAATAACAGTTAACAACTAGTCATAAAAAAAGCATTTTCTTATAGCTGACATTTAACAGTTGTTGAGACATAAATTATCATACACCGACAAGACAGTAGAAATCTGTCCTCACTTACACATATTTCAGGATATATTTACTCGCTTAGATGCCATAATCACTCCCAAAAGGCAATAAAAAATAAATACATAACTGCATCTAATAAATAGCTCAACTGCTAATCCAGTATAAGTGATAATTTAAAACTAATCTAATCTCAAAACACATATTCATAGAAAATAAATGATGTTGATAATTTCACCACTAACGCTTTTAAAACCAATAATTACTATTCCATGTAGTGTGTTATGTTATTGCAATTTCTAGTCCTTAGATTTAATTTACACCGACACTCTCGAACCCTTAGAAGTTCTTCCAACCCCACAATTTCAAATCAACTTGATAATAAACCTTAATTGCTCTTATCAAGTAAGAGTATAGCTAAGTGTAGACTATAACCTCATTTTCGAGAAAAGTGAAGGCTTTTTAGCCCACCTAAGGGCCATGGGGTGTGCGGGAAAGAACTAACAACTCCCTTGTCTTCACACACAATTTACTGATGCGACGCATACTTTACGGTTTGTGGCCCTAAGCTAAAAACAATTAATCTCTTTGCCAGGGGAAGGTTAATATAAAGAAAAAAAGGCAAAAGGTATTAAAGTCCATTCCATGACTGAGGTTGGGGCTCAAAGTGACAGTCAACTGTCAAATGCAAGTGTCTGAATTTTCATCCAATACACGAACTAAGCGTTAAGCTTATAAATAAATGAACATTTAAGCTTTGCACGTCACTCGCAAATCTGAATTGGTAAACATAAAACAATGTTGAATGTAAATGGCTATTTGGGGCAGAGTAAACAAAGGTTTCTTTAAGTTTTGTGTTTTTTATTTGATGATTAATTGGTCTGGTGTTAATTTTTGTTATTAATTTAAAGAATTGTGTTTTTATTAATTGAATTTATCTTCTGGTGAAAGAATTAGTTTTCAGTTTGTTAAATTGAATGTGACTTTAAATTAGTATATGATTTTTTGTTAAATTGAAAAATTTGCATGCAACTGTTATTTCATTACGTATTTTAAAAGAGTGCTTTCATAAAAGGATACATTCATAACTTTGCTAAGTTAATAAAAAAAAATGTTAGACTTTCAAAACTGTTATATTTTATTCAAAATGTCAAAATTGTTTTTTTTTTATGAATTTTTATACATCCATTTTGAAATTGAATTTCATATTTTCATCAATTTAAAGTTGTATTTTTTTCAAAAATGAATTTATTTTGTTTAAACAAATATTTTTAAATAATTTTGTTCAAAATTTTCAGCAAAACAAAAATATTTTTTACCTATTAATATTTTAAAATGTAAACCTAAAATTCTAAAAAAAAATCTTAAAATGCTTCACTTAAATTATAAATCCCGTACTAAGAAAAAAACCCTTAAGATACTTCTAAAATGATTGATTACTTCCAGAGAGAATATAAAGATGAAAAAAAATCTTATTATTTTAAGGATTAACTCAAATTTTAAAAAATAAAATCTTTTTACCCCACTTAACATAGAAAACTAATAAAATAATATAAAAAAAAGAATAAAATACAAAGAGAAAAAAAAATAGCATATTCCCACGCACACTTCAAAACACAACTTGACATTACTTTTACATGAGTTGGGTGTATATGCACACGTCATTTTCCACCCATCAGTTAATTATCCCCTGCCTCATATTTTATCCCACCCTCAACTTTATGCAGTAGTTCACCCCCCTTCAGTAAAGGTCAAAAAAATCGCTCATCAAGTTTACTAAGTCAAGTTTATACACAGAGGCAGTTTGACATGACAGATCATTAATAGCAAAACTCTTATGGGCGGATCAAGTGTATAGGTGGCTTTAAATTCACTTTCCATCATAATAGCTTAATACTTTAATCTTTAATCAATCAATACTCAGGCTATTATTTAATAATTCATTCTGATGCTAACATTACTCTTAAACTTAAATTATACTCATGTACAAACGTATCTCATGTGTAATTTGATCTCCACCTTGCCGCTTTTATCAGTCACCATAGTAACACACCTTATCCAC
Organism: Geophilus carpophagus; assembly: GCA_034687075.1. Classification (NCBI taxonomy): domain Eukaryota; kingdom Metazoa; phylum Arthropoda; class Chilopoda; order Geophilomorpha; family Geophilidae; genus Geophilus; species Geophilus carpophagus. The sequence continues at coordinate 5,796 of JAQFZN010000837.1, read as the reverse complement.
CTCCCACGATGACTGAGACTACGCCTCGTTAGGAGCAAAAGGACAAATGATGTTTTCTTAGCCCGGTCAACGTGGTCAAGCTGTGGATGTGACAGCAAACTTCCAAATGATCAACCCCCTGCTTTGGGTGCAATACAAAGAAATCACATACTTTACTAGCAATGAATTTAAGTGTACACAAATTGAAAATAAATTTTCATCAAAAAATTTGAAATTTTTTTTTAAATTTTATTAAATTTTATTAAATTTCAACAAAACTCATATTTAATATTTGACATTTTTGGTTTGGTAAATCAATAATTTAACCCTTATTCAGTATGAAAAGCAATGTGCCCATTTATTAATTTATTCACATTTTTTTAATTTAATGAGGTTATTCTCACAACTATCTAATCCCTTTATCCACACGTAAAGATAATAAAAATTTATAATTCTTTTATTTTTTTTATGATTTAAGCATATCAATATTTTTTTTAAAAAATATCAAAAATTCAATTTTTTCCTTTAAAATTCCTACAACAAAAAAATTGTCGCACTGACAAATTGCGTACCCAATACGAAATAACAAGTGGCGTGAGAGGGCGGAAATACGTGGCCAAGAAAAAAAAATTAAAGAAGGGTGGTATATATTGATGAAGGAGCAGGTGTCTATCTGTCCAATAAATCTCGACCAATCAAAGAACCCAAACAAAAAAAAAAAACTTGCTCGACTACTCAAAATCAACTGTCATTTCCATTACTGATAAAATCCTAATCTTCTTACTCACAAAAGCTGACCATTCTGTATAAAAAAATTTAAAAGACATAATAATTGGGATACAGCTCTTCATTAACGTGGAACCTTATCAGTTCCTGTTGTACTCAGACAATTTTTTCCCTTCATCCCCATTTTTTTCCAACTCATTAGAGACGAAATCAGATGACATGCAGACAGTTAAACAGAAACTCAAATAGGTAAACAACCCTAAACAAAGTAAGATATCTCCAATTTTCCCACCTGACTTATTAACTCTAAACTTAAAAATAGCAAACTCGTGACAAGTGTGTGAAGACTTATTCTAGCGCAAGCCTATTTGCCAATTCAAGTCACGACTTGTGGGTCGAATCTTTATCTCTTGACCATGTCCTTTGGAAGAGTACTTGTTATAAATCTCCTTTCCATACACAACCATTCTCCCTATTTCCCTTCCATTCCAACGGGGCAATTCAATCCTAGAAGTAGGAGCGCTTTTTCTCTTCTTCTCGCATTCACCAATAGCTCTTCAGTAAGGACCAATTCGTCTTACCCGATCAAGACCAAAGTCAAAGTAGTCAATTCCTATTCAATTGCACGACGTGCACAACAATGCTAAACCACACTGAATTCTTTTCCTACTCGACAATCAACTTGACCACATTATGTACTATCTCACACTTTTCTCGACCTATATTTTTCCTAATTAAAAAAAATGAATTTTCTTTTAAAAAATAAGATAAAAAATATTTCTGCAGACAAATGTTTTCCCCTACTAAATTAACTGACAAGACAGCTGCTTTTCTACTATGACTACCTAGATCCTCTCCTTATAAGAGCATCCGTCTTTATTTAGAGATTGTAAGTAGGACTAAACATTTTTTTTCTTATTCGATTTGCTTCTATTTGTTCAATTTTTATACGTATTATCAGAAAATATGTTGAACTGTTCTATAAAAACATTCATTGTTTCGTTTTGCCTGTAGCTTCGATTCTGTTCCATTAATTCTGTCATTTTGAACCGTAACACATCACGAAGCAGGTGATGATAAGAAAGCAGATTCTTTACCTTGACGTTCATGAATAATAATGAGATACTTTCAATTATCATTCCACACCTCGCGCACTAATTCCATACGCCATTATCGGGCCAGCTGTGAATTATGATTGCCACATGTCAAATAAAATTCATTCCAACACCCGTTCATTATTAGCATTTTCAAGGGTGTGGTTCATCTTCAAATTTCCATCATTCAACACAACACTTCCTTCAAACCCATTTAAATTCAAAAGAAAAAAAATTCATTATCAACTTACCTTTAACTGCCGCCATCACTCGCAGTAAATTAGCCATCGTCAAACGGATGACACTCGAGTTCAACCTCAGGTGATTTACCCCTTGAGTGAGAAAAAAAATTCTCGTGTCTTTTTCACGCACTCGACTTCTACATATAAGCGGCGTTCCAATCTCATCGATTACAACTAAAGTGTCTGCATTCACGTGGTCGCCACCTTTGAGAACCCGCCGAACCTTCACTTCTGCTGAATAGGTAAATTTTTGCTCAGATGTGCGAAAAACCCGCCATACAGTCCCAGTGAAAATAATAGGCACATATTCTTCACGAATCTCGAGCATTTCATCTTTGCATCTTTGATTCACTTTCTTCGATGCTACATTCAATGCGAGCATCAACAAAAACATCCACAGCATCACTGACATTGTGAATAAATTTTTCTAATTGGTGCAACCAGTAAATTAATAAAAAAAAATAAAAGTTAATCGTAAAGTTTGTTTTACGATACACACAAACTCGTGTCAAACGCACACTAGTAATAACTAGCTTCAGATTCCACCACACCTCTTGAGAGCACGTGCTCCAGCAGTGTATCCATGTCAGTGGTGTCGCCAAATCCACTCAATTCTTCACTTACTCCCCCGTCCCACCCACCATCTTGAAAGGCAGAGTCGATTATGAGCTGAGTATGGGGTGGGTGTGGTGGAGGTGACTTTGTTTTCAACTATCTCAGGTCACCCATTATCTTTAAATTTGACAATTTCAATGCACCCCATCAAAATCTCTTTCCTTCGCATTAACTCATTTACGAGATTTCTTCACAGCCATTTTCATCATGAGAATTTAATCAGGTAAATTACTTTTATCAAAATAGTGGCTAACGAGACATGGCGCACAACATGGGAGGTCGTTTATATAATATATCCCAATTAAGAAATATTTTTCAATTATCATCTCCAGATGTAGAATTCTCACCTGTTTTTTTTTTTATCTGATGCCGTTTAAGTTTTTTCTCTTCAAAAGGAATGACATAAGTTATCAGATGAATGGTGGTTGTGATTAATGTGGTGATGCTGAATCATTGCTTATTCCATTTCCCGTATTAGTCAATAGTTGGTCAAGTAAAGGAATGTTTCTGTATTATTTTTTGAAAATGTTTTTTTTTAATAAATAATATTATTCAATATTTCTTTTTATATTTTTATAATTTTTTTAACTAAAAGTTAAAATGTTAGTTGAATTCATATTTCATGTGATCAATGCATTAAATTATCCATCTGTATGATAATTTATGGAGTACAAACCCAAACTTGCAGACCTTCATATATCACAGTCGAAATGATGGCGTGCATGACAAGCACTAATTCTAACACTTTGACAGCCACTTCACAATTCCAATGCTCGCTTGCGTAAACTTACAACTAATCTCAAACTCACTTTTGATTTATGTTAACTTATTAGGGACATAACCTAAAAAATATTTTTTATTTTTATTCAAATAATTAAAAAAAAACTACAGAAATCCATAAGCAACTTCTAGCATGTTTCATTTAACATAAATCAATCAAATTTTTAGTCATTGCTAAACTATTTTTAAATTTTTCCACTTTCATTTGTTAAACCTAAAGTTTAGGTGTTAAATCTATCAAAATCAATACATAAAGAAATTTAATTATATATAAAGTCGTAAACTGAAAAACCATCATATAAAAATTACAATGCTAAAGAGGAAACTAAGCAAGAAAATAAAACTTTGAATTCGGTCTTATAAAGAGGCATTTTATTGCCCAGCACTTTATTATTATTTATAGACCACTCCCATTACCTACATCAACCCACGCCTCATTTTAACTTTTTATTTTCATAAATTAATTCAACATTAAACTTGTTTATTTATGACATGACTTTATTTGCATATCTGCACTATTGCAAAACCAACAGAATTTACATCGCTATTACACCAAAAACTATCCAAGAATTGTGATCATTTGACTCGTTTGTAATTTGTTATCAAAGACAAATGTTTTTAAACGTTGTTTACTCCGATAAAATCTTATTAGAAAACACTTCTTGTATTAGAATCACAAAGTTACGTAGAAATCAATAAAAAAAATAAATCTTTCCCTAAATAACAAAGTTGAATGCATAAACAACTATTTTAAAACCCCAACCACAAATCTCAACATTCTTTCACCGTCCATTAAGCAGACAAATGGTCAAAGCGTTTAGTCAACGTGTTTTGGGCGTTCGGTTTTTTCGAGAGTCCTTTGCCTCACTGAGCAGGCGTTGATGTATTTACTGGCACACACATCCTGCTTGCAGTACATGAAAAATGAATCAACTTTAGCAGCTTTTCAACAACACATCACTGTTCTCACTAGCAGTAAGCATGTGTCTTAAAAAGAATAGAATGAAAAAAAAATCACTTGCTTTTTATGGTCCTCTTGAAAAGGCGCCAGAAATTTATTTTAATTGAAAGTGTGACAGAATGAAAAATCGTGTAATTCTGCTGAGGGTAATAATAAGGCATCGTTTTTCTATTTGATCCGTGAATTTTTGAAGATAGCCAATTACCATCTTTGAAATAACTCAATTTTTTTTTTTTTTGATTTTATTATACTCACATCAAATGCTATTCGTTCAACCTTAAAAGTAATGGGCCAATTTAGGTAGAATTTAAGAACCGTTTAATTGCTAACGTTTTCTATTTAAAACTTATTCAATAATCAAGATGTCAATAACTTTTTTTATTGAGAATAAAATTTATATATAAAAAAAATTATTATTTTTTAAAGACTTCTAAATGAAATAAAAATAAAACGAATACATCGTAGGCATAAAAAATGAAATAAAATTAAAATATTTTACCCAATAGCGTGAGAAAAAATGATTTTTATTTTTTTAAATGTCATAAAAACGGTAAAAAATAAAATTTATTTCCTCAAGTAGTCCTCATTTTGAAAAATAACAACGCCTTTTAATTATTTTACACTTTTCATATCAACACTTTCTTTTTTATTTAAAAAAAATTATTAAAAATTAAAAAATAATAATAATTTACATAAATAATTCAATTTCCTTCAAATAATAAAGCTATTTAGATTTTAAAAAATTACATGTTAAGTATTCACGCCATGAAACTCATTAGACGTAAAAATCAATTATCGAATTATAAACCTTATTTTTTCATTTGCTTGCGTGCGGCTCAAAGGTCAAGTTCAAAAGTGAGCGCGTGTAGAAATTGAATAAACAGACAACTAGAAAAGCAACTTCAATAAGGAAAAAGAGAAAACCAGTAAAATATTTCACTTTAAAGCTTTTAATATTTTAATACATGGCCTATCAAAATGCAATTTATCATTCCTCATGGTATCAATTTCGGAAAACGGCGTAGTAACATATCACCCAGAAGCTGAAACCACTTCTTCTTTCGCGGGATTTTCTCAATTTGCCAGTTGATACTCATTGATAAGAAGTATGTCAATAGTTCTATTTTTTAAATTTTTTTAAAGTTTTTCTTCAACTTCCACTTTTAATTCACATCAAAAACAAATTTAAAAACAAAAATTAAAAGTTGCATATATAATTAAATTTGAAAAAATAAAAAATGATTTTAGTACATCAAATTATTTTTTAATACCAATTAACTTAATCAAATTTCCTGAGTCAGAGATTACGCTAAAACTACTGATAAAACACTGTTAACACTTGAGAAACGAAACGGTTAAAGTGATGAATTTATTTCAACATATTGCACATCTAGTCATC
>JAQFZN010000836.1:0-22050 GCA_034687075.1 Geophilus carpophagus | reverse complement strand
TACAAAACAATGTATTCATACAAAACAATGTATTCATACAAAACAATGTATTCATACAAAACAATGTATTCATACAAAACAATGTATTCATACAATACAATGTATTCATACAATACAATTTATTCATACAAAACAATGAATTCATACAATACAATTTATTCATACAATACAATTTATTCATACAAAACAATATATCCAACAAAAACCTTCTATTCTCTTGGCATTCTTGCTACACAAGAAGTTTCAGAGTGTAACCGCATTCTATGCTTTTGAAGATAACCTAGTGATAAATATTTCATGCTCACAGGGAAACAAAACTTTGTGACCTATTTCAAAATAATTATTTTCTCTATTATCCAGTCCTTTAGAAAATAGTGTCAAGCATCTATCATATGTGCTTAGTTCTTCTATTTTCTATTTTTTTTGAAGCAAAATATATAGCCAAAAAAAATCCAAAAATTTAGTGGTAATCACCAACAAAATGACCTTTGAGCATTCTACTACACCTTGCAATCATACAATTTTCTTGGCTGTGCTTACCATTGCCATGTATTCTAACTCCATGATTGACAAAGCAACATACTTTTGCTTTGTGTGTTTTTATGTAATCAGAACTCTTCAAACAGTAAGAATATATATACCAAAACTCTTACATGAATTGCTGTCTGACAATCAGTTAACATTAAAATATCCCAAAAATCCATCATTTGTAAGATTAGATAAACAAATGCTATACTCCAATGTATTGGTTACATATTGGAGTAGGTTAACAAGCCTTAAAGTGTGATCAACACTGTATTGGCATAGCAAAATGACAGAAAAAGGAAACTTGGCCTGGTGCAAAAATAAAGAAATAGTAAAGCTCCAGTAAGTGTGAGATATGGGAATTTTTCATGTGCTAGAATGGTGTTTCCCTTACAGGCACACTGGACCATAGTTCCCACATAAAACAGTGGCTCATACTATCCTTCGGCAGAGTTACGGGGTTAGGAACGAGGTTAGAAACAATAAACAACAATAACAAAAAAAACAAATATATTTTTTTACAAAATAATAACAAAAAGTTGGGCAGGTATATGTTTGATGGGCAAACGTCCCATTGAATTTTTTGTCATCTTTTAACATTGCTTTTCCAAAATTTTAAGTAACTTCTCTTTTTCTTTGTTTTTATTCTTCTTCTTCACTGACTTTGATTGTTTCAACGAGTCTTTTAATTTTCCATGGGGTGCGCAATCATCTTCTGAGAAGCTTTATTCTTCCCCAAACATAGCATGTCAAAGGTGCTAATTCCTGTTTTCATCTGATTTAGTGCTGTACATTTGTGTATGGATGCAGTCAAGATTGCTGGAGTTTAGAAAGGCTCTTTTTCGAAGCCTAACTCAACATTCTCAGTTTTTGTCATGTCCATCAGTTAATTCATAGGTTTTATTGGAGAAAACACAGGCATGAATGTTGTGGCCAACAGTCTAGTGCTTCCACTTGTGGAAGTTTTAGGCGTTAGGCAAGTGCTTCCCTGTCTCTTGCAGGTGCATAGTGGCCTGCTTACATTCCATTGTCGTGTTTGATGATTGTAAGTTGCAAGAGAAGAGTGTCTGCACTCCCAGTGCCATTGTCTTGTTGAAAGTTGAGTTCCTTTTCCACTGCAATTGATGCAGGTTAGTAGGAATTTGGACTTATTGGTAAGAAATTTTTCTTCCAGAATTAACAGCCTTCACAACAAGTTTTGATTTGGTTAGTTAGAACTTTCATAATTTATTTGTTTTATAAATTAGAGATAGCTCTGTACTCATCACTATTCTCAGCACAATTATGCTTAAAAAAACTTTCACATTTATTTTAATGAAGGTGGTATTTTTTTTTGAGTTTTGAGAGCTTACTATTTGTGTTTATCACAAAATGTTTGGTCTGTATACCTATTTTCCAAACAAAACTTTGTTTCATTGTGAGAAGTTTTGATTGTTAGGTCTTTTTTGAGTTTCTTGGCTCAAATCAGTATGTTTCACACAAATATGTTTGGCCGAGTTAGCTTGCAACATCAAATTTATTTGATGAAAGGCTTGTGACTAATAGAATTTTTAGATATTTCAAACTTCTTTCTGAAATTTTCAAGGCTTTGAGAATTGATTGATATTCTTACAAATTGTTCAGTTAAGCCTAAGTTTGAAATCTTATGTAAGTCTTCTTATATCAGGTCCCTGTGAGATTTTGATTGTAAAATCAGTCAATTTGATTAATTAAAATAAGAATCATGATCTACTTTCCTGTAGTTCTGATATACTTCATATAGCATTTAGAAGTGAAGTTTATTTCAAATAGTTTCATTAAGTGAAGTTTATTTCAAATAGTTTCATTAAGTGAATTTTTTCTAAGTTTGAACTTTTATTACCAAGTTTACAAACTTTTATAAAAAGATGACCGAGGCAAGATGGATTAATTTTATTTCATTTGCTCAGTCAGTTCATTATTTTTTTTATTTTTACTAGTTTTGCAGGCATGTTTGTCATGTTTTCTTCGAAACAGGTTGTGTTGGCTATTACATTTTTTTCAGTAAGAAATGCAAAGGTTTTATCCTCTATCTTAATCTGTAAGATTTATTTTACAGACAAATTTCTTTTTTTCAGTTTGGGGAGCTTGTTTGTTCTTAGATCTGTTTTAGTTTTTGCAATTTATTAGGCTAGTGAATACTGCTAGTCTCTTCATTTAGAACTAAGCTGTTAACTTTTTACCCTGACTAATAAAACTAGTAAGCTCAAAACTTTTTAATATTATTGCAGTTTATTAATGTTGAATAAAGGTACTTGACTGATATCCAGGCCTTGTGGCAATGCAAGGCAAGGTCTAAGCTAAACCAACCAGCCAAGAACGTTTGGTTGGAGATCAGAGCGATGCTGACTTACTTGTAGCAAGCTTCAGACAAACATAGGAAAAGGCTGCAGCAAATAAAGATTTGTCAAATTTAACTGTTTCTATGTGTTGTTCTTTATTATATTCTGTTTTCTTGTCCCTTCGACGTCCAAAACGTTGGAGAAAAGTGAGAACTGGTCATATTTGGGGGCCTTTTCCAATGAACAGAAATCCGTTTATACTAGCATTTTTACAGATTTATCGCGTGGTGTGGCAATCCAAATATGCACATTTGAGAACCTGTACTGCTGGGTGGGAATCTGAATGTGTACTTGTGTATTCAAGGGTTTGTTCATTTATTGAATGAAGAAACAAGCGCAAGCATGTTAAGGGACAAAAGACATTAGACAACCTTGACATTAAAGGCAGAGGATTATGGTTCTCATGCCCTGAATGTCCCAACCAGCTGCAGAACATTAATTTTTACTGTGGCTTCATCAAGCACAATGACCATTTGGTCAAGGTTAGAACAATTGTAGTCAAGCAAAATTTAATAAAAAACTTAACGCAAGCCTGTCAAGTCAAGCTGTGATCAAATAAAATAGTCAAGCAAACCTAGAAGTACCGCTGAATGTCTGTAAGGAACTAGTACCCACAATACCAGTTACACGATTGTAGCAAACATGACTTAAGTCATCATCCCCGTATATACTGGAAAATAGTTTTCCCCCAACACAATGAGCAAGCATGCGATCTGTTACGGTGAACATAGTGGGATAGCTTGAATGTCTATACTAGTGGTGGGATAGTTGGACGGTGTCGTCGTCTACTAAGCTACGTGCTTAAAAATTCTACAAAGCACAAAAACCCTTTCATCTTCCTTGCTAAATTAAAGAATTTGCAAATATTCTCTCGTTTTTTTTTCTTCTCTTCTCGAATGATATATCCTCTTTCTGAGATAACCCTTCCTTTTTAAAGTGAGCTTTTGTACAATGACTTCCAGGTAACAGCACCATGTGCATGCAGTAAAAATGAAAAGGCAAGTATAAAAATGAAGAAACTAATTACCCGGACTAGTGCCCGACTAGGAACTGTTGTGGTGGTCTGGATAATGATTGCTGGTTTTGATCATGCAAGGATCAGTTAGAATCTAGGATCGTACAATTCTTTTGCCAAAGGCAGGAGTCTCGTCTCGCAAAAGAAGAAAATAACCAACAAAAAACATTGTTTTTTATCATGCACGTCAAAAGAGAAAAAACCAAAGCGTGGATTTTATTGTCCATCAAACTTCAAACATGAAGAGATTGATTAGAAAACACAAAAACAATCTACTAACCCGTGAAATCAAAGTTTCAAAGGAATAGAGACCGAAGCATGAATTTTATTGCTCTGCAAACTTCTAAGCCGGAGAAATTGAGAGAACACACAAAAAATAATAATATACATAAATAAAACTTGTTTTATTTTAACAAAAAGCATATTTAGGAACAGATTCGAAAAGTTCTAAACAAAGTGCTAAAAAAACAGCAGTTGAAAAGCAAGCAGGCCAAAAATAGCACGAAAAAAGATGGAATTTGATTCTGATTGAACCAAATAACACACAAAAAGGACGTAATAATTTTGAAAACTTTTCCCTTTTGAAAACGCTAGCACTGCAATGCACCAGTCTTGCTTTGCTAGAAAAGACAAGAGAAAAAATACACCAAAAATGCTATTTGCAATCAACTATGATGAAATACAGAAATTTTATTTGTAAAATCAAAACAGAAAAATTTCTTTGTTTTTACGGTTCTGATAAAAATTTGAAATTATGTAATTAGAAATGAAAATACATTGTATTGAAAATTACAGATTGTAGAACCTCTCCAATCAGACCAAAATGACATTTTGAAATTTGGAACCGTCCAATAACAAGACACCATTTTAGGTGCAGATTTGTTGATAGCAAAAACAGAGTACTTAACTTACAAAGTTCAGAGCAACTAATCTTTGCAAACACAGCAAACTAAAAGCACCTCTACGTTTATGCTAACTCGATCACGATCAACGGACTATACCAACATGGCAACACAAATCGCTAATGAATTGTATCTGAAGTTTGGGATTAACAGAAACAACCCAGAAGCAGCAGCACAACTCCTTATGGCTATTGATAGCTTGATGATAGCCAACGGGGACCTGCAACAGCTATGTGCAAAGATGCAGCAGTCAACGAAGGACACCGCCACGGTTCTTTGGACATCTAGCAATGACTGACTACCTGAGCAGCCATTCAAATTCTAACTCTAACTCCGTTAATGCTGACCTTAGCACCTAATATATCTACCCAAATACAACCACTGACAGGACAGGTGTTAACAGAGAATAAACCAGTCCAAGCACTTGGGTAAATAAGTCTACAAATTAAATGGCCTGCTGGGCAAAAACGGAAACATTTATTGTTCTACCATCCAAAACACCATACATTCTTTCATCGGAACCTTAGATTCCAAAAACAGAATAATACTCCAATTGCCATTTAAGAACTGGATCAGCATCTACCTTCCATTTCTGTGCTTGATCTAACCAAATGATACCATCAAGTACCCATAGCATCAAACAATATAGAAAAAATGGCTTTTGCTACACCCCACAGCACCATGGCTTACCCAGTAATGCCATTCAAACTCTGTAATGCCTCAACAACATTCCAACGTCTCATGAACACGATACAGAAAAACGCAAAACTAAAATACGTAATCACTTACTTAGATGACTGTCATTTTTAGCGATACGATCAAAGAACATCTGAAACACAAAGACAACGTTCTAACAAAGTTAGAGAAAAAAAACTTGAGGGTCAGTTTTACTAATTCATTCTGTCTCCCTGATGAAATCGAGTTATTAGGCTATGTATTATCTAACGGTAATTACTTCTCTAATCCAACAAAAGTACAAGGAATCTTAGACTACCCAGCTCCAAAGAATAGCAAGCAATTGCAAAGATTCATTTTAATGGTCAGGTACTATGCTTCACTTATATGAAAGGTTTAAGTAATCAAAGGTCCACTGCAAGCTTTAACAAGCAAAGATGCAAAATGAATATGGTCAGAAGAATGCTCAAAAACATACTTTCACATGGACTTGTGCTGTCTCTGCTTAATTATAACCTTCTGTTTGTAATTCATACAGATGCTTCAGGTTGTGTTCTCGGAGCAGTCCTCATACAAAAGATAAGGGACAATAAAATACGATCACCAGTATCTTATATCAGCAAAAAGCTTAAAGAAGCAGAGACAAACGTCTTGAAGCTTGAATGCTTAGCAGTGGTGTGGGCAATAAAGAAATTTCGCTCATACATTAAAGATTTTAGCTATGAGATCGAAACTGACCATATGGCTTTGAAATGGTTTTGAAATAACAATCGAAAATTCAGCTGGATGCCTCAGTCGTTGAGCTATGCAACTCCAACAGGAAAATATAGTTATTAAGTACCACAATTGTACAGATAATTATGTGGCTGACACTTTGTCTAGGATGACTACACCACCGGATGAACCACCACCTGACGATTCAGTGTTCTTCGTGGCAGACAATAAATGCTTCTACTTGCCAATGGATGAGTTTAGGACAGCACAATGTGCAGACCAAATTTTGTCCAAATTAATCAGTTGGTTGGAATCCGACAGCAAAGACGAATCTATGCTACAAAGAATTCCTAACAAAATATTGAAAAATAAAACAAATAAATGCCATCTTTCCAGATGAAATTCTGCATTTCTATGAGTCATCTCACCTAGATCTTTTTGAAAAGCCATCCTTAGGATCTTCCTCGTTCAAAGTAGTAATACCAAGCACCCTACAAAATCAATGTTTAAGAATTGTTCATGACCATTCTATACCTTGACATGGCTGGATTGATACAACTCTCGAAAGAGCAAAATGGATATTCTACTGGAATGGGATAAGAAAAGCAGTAAAAAAATATGTAATCAAGTGCAATACGTGCCAACAGTGCAAACCAATCAAGCGAAAGAAAACATTTGACCACAATAACCAAATTTTTCATACACTACATCAACTGCAGTGAAAAAGGGACAAGACCGGCCAACAACTGATGGCACTAGTGGATCATGAAGAACTCGTGCCCGTCGTTATACAATCATGACAAACATTGATGGAAGGCAAGCTGGCCACCTTGCCCTTGCAAAGAAAAAAGAACCCAGGAATCAAAACCCAGCACGTCCACCACTAGAAGCATGGGTCAGACGGCACCAACCTCTAATCCAACGACACCTTGACCAACATTATCAGCTAATTGACCGTTTAAACAGGCAATAGAGTCAGTAACCACAAAACCTACACAAAAAAAGGCTTGAAAAAAAGCAATATTGATGAAAGAAATCATGGGCGACCAAGAAGCTTCTTTGTCCAATAAGAAGAAGAGACACTTAACCAACTTAATCAAGCTTTACCTAAGGAAAAACTGCATTTTTTCCAAAAAAATTTGGAAAGAGAAAAAGAAAACTGGGCAAAGCAGAACAAGAAGAGAAGGAAGCTTCGACAACGAGAAGCTATTGTCAAACAAACCAGATGGCTTGAGGATGAAAGAGCGACTACAACAAATGTCTAGAACCAAGCTCAAGACACACCACAATCATACACCGATGTCCTATCCAATAAAATTGTTTCTGTCGAAATCAAACTATTACCCAAAAAGAAAACAGCTCCAGCCACCTCAACACCCATGGTCACCTTAGCCACGGATACCATAATTTTCAGGGACATATTAGAATTCATAATGATCAACCCAGATATCCTTTAAGACCCACCTAAAGAAGCGTGTTTGACAATCCTGGCAACAATCCTAACAAATCTATAAACCTTAACTAGGCAATTCAAGGCATTTCAAAAGTCCAACAAAAAGCCTGATAAGAAGAAACAATCAAAATCCAAGAAATAATCATAGAGAAAACTTAGACATCTTTTTAATAGAAAATGTGTGATGATCACTTGAAACAGTGAAGACTCTAAGATTGGTTCGTTACACAAATCTAAATGACATGGCTTGTAAAAATGAAGAATTTTGTTTGGAAAAATTACATATTTTGTCTTATTTTTTAGTAAGATTCTTGGTAGTTCATTGAGCATGGAGTTATTTTTGCTATCTAACTAATCAGCTGTTAATTTTTAATAAAAATAAATCTGTGAGTTGCTTTATCAAAATTTATCTTTTAGCAAGTTAAACAATTAGCTATCTGTCATGTATAGGACTGAGTCTGGTGTGTGTGACATTTGGGTTTGTCTATCTTTTTTGATTGGAGATTCCTCATCTGCCACTGTATTGCCAGTGTCTTTATGGTATTTGATAGTAATATTGTCCTGCTAGAGTTCATGGCCCAGCAACTGATTCAGCAGGTGGGACTTTGGGTTCTTAAAAGCCATTTTAGAGCCATTTTTGTAATTTATTTGAATGTCATCCCCTGTTGGAATTATATGTTCTACAGAAGTTGTGTGTCCTGTATTAGTGTCAAATACTTGTTTGTGCTTTTCGAGAATTTTTTGCATAGCTTTTTGCAATCTGGCATCTAGAGTGCATCATGCCAATAATCCATGTATGAGCTCATTTTTTTTTAGAGTAAGTACTCAATGATTTAAATTGCTTGATTTTTGTAATGATTCATCCTATGTTGTTTGAAGCTCCCAGCTTTTGTTTTTCAGCTTTTTCTTCTACTAGTTAATTACTTTGTTTGCAACTTTGTTTCAACTTCATTTATGTTTGTACAGGAATGCTTCCCCAAGAATGTAAATACTAATCAAATCCTTATATGAGCAGCAGAGTATTATTCCATTTCCTCTTATCCAATATTCGAACAATTGCATGTAAGGTATGACAAATGGCAAAACAAAGAACATTTGTTTTCTGTTGGACTGGCCATTTCATGTCTAACTTTACTTTGCTTAATGCTTACACAGGCTTATTTTCTGTTAGAAAGTTTATCTTTCTTTCTATAGGATTGACAGTGCTAATTTTAATTTCTTTAATGCATTAATGCTAATAAAACATGTTGACGCATCTGTGTCCATCATTGCTGTAGACTTACAGAGATATGAACAAAAGGTTTGACATTGGACTGTGCCATGTTCAGATTTAAGTTTAAGTATTTAAAGATAGTTTCATAATCCATTTTTAGATCTAAGTTAACTGTTAAGGCTTTCATGAGGAGGATATCTGGTATGCTATCTATTTCAATGATCTTAGCTTTTAAATCCTCAATGCTTGATTACAGCTAATTAAGGTTGTTGCTGTAAGTGAGCCCTATTCCTGGCTTGAGTCCTGCATATGTTTGTTTCCTGCCTGAGCTTGTTGAAAGATTAAGTTTTTCCTGCTAAGTCTCAAGTTTTGTTTTTGCTTTCTTCCATAATTTAGGGCAATCACATCTGTAGTGTGTTTTTTGGCACTCATGACATTCATCATTTACAAGCATATTCTGGTGATTTGATATTGTTAAGGCAGGAAGGAATGATTAGTGGGTACTCCTGCACCATTTGTACTGCACAGCAAAGTATTAGTGCCAATGCTTTCAGATTCTCTCAGGTATCATTCAATTCTACAGCTGGGTTTACTTTTGCCCATGATGCTGTGTTCAGCAATTGGTATGACTGTTGTTCCTTCAAGTCTTATGGCATTTGGAACCATAGTTTCTTACATAATTGATCAACTTCGTCAATTATCTGTTTAATTAATTCTTGCAGACCATGTTTTAAGATTGCAATAAGCAGTTCTACATTAGGATCCTGCAGTGTATAAGGTGTGGCAAATTTCTCTTAAAACTGATTCCAGTTCTGGATGGGGATTTGTGATATTACCTACAAAATGGCTAAGCATGTGAACAGATCTGGTGCCAATATTGCAATAAGATCATCCAGGAAGATTTTTGTGGCTGTGCATTTTAATGTAACCTTTGATAGGAGGTTTTCTGCAAGTATCGTTTTATTATCGAATATTGGAAATTGTTCCTTGCTGATAGCTTTATACATCTCCATGGCATTTGAGGGTAAGGTAGATGGTGTGGGCTGATTCATTAATGGTTTGGCAATTATCAGTGCTATCATTCATGCTTGTAATAACCATTTCCAAAACACAAAAAATTGTACAGTTTCAATACTTTGAATAATGGAGTTTCCTATTGATAATAACTTCTTGACATTTACAAACTTAGTAAAGAGCAATACATGTAATCACTTGCTCCACTATTAATAAGCTAGTTGCCCTGGTTTAAATGAGACATAATACACCAAGAGAAGAAAGCCCCATGGACAGGTAGAACCCAGTGCTTGTCATTTTTGCATCTCTAAGTAGTTTTTTTTCTGTTTACTTGAACCACTCTTGCATTGAGAGTGAACACATTTAGATGAATACTGCACTCTTTTATTGCAATTCCAGCAGATGACATTAGCTAGCCTATTCTAATGGGAGAACCCTTGAGCATGATCAACTAAACTGCTCTGACATAGCTTGACAAGAGAACTAATTTGTTCTCCAGATGTGGTGTTATCTTCTTGCTACAGATAAAATCTTCAACTAAAAAATAAGTTTCCGCATTAACCAAAGTAAAGTACTTTTTTGCTGCAGCAAAAGACTGGGAAATCTACAAGCTGATATTTTAACTCAATATTGGTAAATTCAACTTCCATATCTTGTAGTTGATTACATGCTTCCATAACACAGGCAATATATAGGACCATTAATTTGCCATTGTTCAAATTTATGCATAAAGAACTCTTTTGTTAATTGGATAATTCCAAACTGTAAGGTTAGTTGATACATTTTTTAAAAGCAATCCATGATTCTTTTGCACTATTATATCCAAGAATTAGGTCCTGAAAATTAGAATTAACACAATCTGATAATTTTTAATGACTTGCAGCATCATTCATGGCAGCCTTTTGTCTCTGAGTTGATTAGTCCAGGTCAGAAACAATAGCATTTAGGCCAATAGTGTTAAGTAAATTCTTCTTTAGCAACAATGATTTAAATTACATGACCACTGTGTATAATTGTGTTCATTCAGATTCTCTATTTTTACCACAGTAGATAGAAAAGTTTCAAATAGAGAAGTTTAATAGTTCAATCACTAAAACTTTTTATAAGCACAGTTTTTCTCAATACACTTACCTCACTGAAAACCAGAGCATGTTTTGGAGAGCAACCCTTAGTGTGAAACTAAGAAGTTTATTGAACTTTTTGAAATTTTTTTTTGGAAAAATTTTTTAACAGAGAAGAGAATCCCTTAGAGTGAATCTGGAAAGCAGCATTTAGAAGATTTATTATTATTATCTTTTACTTTTAAGTGTTGTGAAACTGTTATTATTAAAGTTTTTAGTGTAAGCCGTGTTGTTGCACAACTCTTTCCCTTACCTGATTCCATTGCACAACCCTAATCTTGAATTTTTTTCCATAGTGGTTTGAGAGCACTAGGATTGATTTTCATTATTCTTGAGTTTAGCTTAAGATTTTCAGGGCACAATGGTTGCTCTGTAACCTAATCAACCTCCCTTAGGTTGGTTTTAGGTAATCCTATTAGTGAATCACAAATCCTGAGATTTTTTGAAAAAAACAAAAGTGCATTGATTTAATAATGACAACGGCAGTCTTATCCTATGCTCAGATCCCCCTCTCACTGCTCAGAATTATCAGTAATGGACCAGGGACATGAAAGGTTTGCTTTTACAGGATGATTTACTTGAGTTTATCACAGACTCAGTCCCTATATTGGACACTTCATGATCTCTGGAAAACCAGAGGCGTCATTCTGCCAGAGCCTCCAAAGCATTAGGTCTGATGGTTTTATCAGTTTCAGCCGCATATAAGAACATTGTATTGTTTAGTGAAACTCCTCTTGTTGCTTGGCGAGCATTGAGTGCTGCTTTTAAGCCTGCAACAAAAACTTGCAGGTCTTATTGTATATGCTGAGACAGATCTTGCAGATGCGTTTTGAGCCAAATGAAGAGATGGCTATTTTCATCTCTTGTGATAATCAGGGTTGAAAGTAATTGCAAAAACTAAATGTTGTATTTGCTGACGAGGACTTTGCATTCCAGTACTTGGACTTTTTGCCTGATATTTATGATGAGGCAGCACTGACCATGTATTATTGATCAGATAAGAACTTTACAACTGCAAACATAGAAGCACATTTGCTTTTAGAATATAACTGTTTGCAGTTGAAACACACCAATTTAAACTATGTTGATTCTGCCATTTTACAGACTACAGATTATAATAAGTCTGATTTTTTCATATCACCTGTTTCAATTGAAGTGAAAAAAGGCATTATGCTAATAGATGCTTCATCCTAGAAAAGAATCTCCTAGAATGAATAACAGATCCAAATCTCCTGGTTGTACATCTAATCAAAAACAAAATTATTCTTGTTCCCCATTTCCACATCCTTTTAAGCATGATTTCCAAAAAGGGGGAAGGGTTTTAATGTTAATTTTAATTCAAAATTTTAATCATGTGGGCATAGCAATTCTCATTTTGCATTATATGCCAGCAAATGCAACCTGACCACTATTAGGCCTGATGACTGGCTTATTGATTCTGGAGCTATTGCACACATCTTCTTTTAAAAGAAGAAATTGCAGAATTTAAAACCTGTTAATAATAGGTCTCTTATTATGGGAGAGAGCTCCCTTGTTGTAGTCGGAGTTAGTTAAATATCAATAAATCTCCTATCAGAGATCCTTTATGCCCCCAAATATTAGAGAAACCTCATCTCATTATCTAAAATTGATAAGGCGGGCCACAAGGTTTATATTTATAAGAGTATAATACGAGTATATTAACCAAGCTGCGATAAAGTTGTACTTCGAGTCATTCTTGTAGGGGATCTTTTTGTTTTGGATGGAGTTTTTGATTACACTAACAAATTCTCTAATTTTTACATCTTACCTATCTAATAAATCAAAACTAATTGCATCTATTGTAGCCAATCTGTCTGATATGGTACCAACATGTACTTATGCAAGTAATGTGTCCTTCAGAAATTAGAAAAGCATTAAAAAATTACAAATACAGGATCCAATTTCTACTTCACACAAAGTGTCTAAAAAAGATCTGTTATCTGGATTTGTTTCTAGTTTAGATAAAAAAAGATTTGCACATTTTAATGTGAAAGAACTTTCTGCTTTTCTTCGATCTGCAAATGCATATAGACTTAACAAATTGGGCAAGATCCCATCTGCAATATGTGATGTTTATGTTTATTGTTAAAAGCACTCGAGCTTCTTTTAAAGGATTCGATCACATCACATCGAGGTGACCCTTGGAGTTAGTACATATGAATGTATGGGGTCTTAGTAAAAAGCCTTCATTAGGCCATGCCAGATATCTGCTGACTAATATAAATGATTATTCATAATACACATTTGTATTTCCAATGAAGAGAAAAGATGATGTCTTTTATTAGTTTGAACATTTACAGGCTCTAATGCAGACTTTAAGAAGGACCAACAGCATTAAGAACATTTGTACTGACAATGAGATGGAATTTTGTTCTACCCCATTCTGTAGATATTCATCAAATCTTGTAATTGGAGCACAAAGAACAAATGTATATTTTTCACAAATGAACGATGTAGCAGAGCTTGACAATAGAAATCTACGGTAAAACATAAAACAATTCTGTTTTGCATCCAGTTAGTCACTTCACGTTTAAAGGTATTAACTCTAGAGCCTCAAAGGTCTATTGCTTGTCAAAACTTTCAAACATGTTGTTAGAGGTGTGATAGTCTCGGTTAATATTAGTGCTTTCAAAGCACTAGCACTGATGAAAATTCTGGATCCAAGTTCATTATAGTCGTAGTTTTCTTCCAATTTAAGATAATGGCTTCGATTTGGCTTTGGGCGCAGTCACGTTTAAGTTTAGTTGTTCTGTATTTACTTCCGTATTCATGATCAGGTCGAGGTTGATGGTCAAGGCCTTAATCAGCAGGGGATCTGGTTGGCTGTAGATTTGAAAGATCTCAGCCTTCAGATCCTCTGCTGCATGCGTAAGCCAGCTAGAGTTATTTTTGCAGGAAAGCTTTATTTCTGGCTTAGGTCCTGCAACTTGGCTATTCTCGCATCAGTAATGCTAGAGATGGAGAATGCCAACTCTTATTTGAGCAGAGCTAGATGAGATCTAGCGTGTTCTTGTTTAGGCATGCTTTCTCCTTTAAAATTTTGCAGTCATTAATAAAGTATTGCTCGCCACACATAAAGCAGCCACTGTTCATTGGCTTTATTTTGTAGTCCAGGAGGACAGTAGACGGAGCTGCAGCCAACTGTTACTGCTAGGGCTTTGTCTGCTGCTTTGGCTAAGTCAGCGGGTATTTCATAGTTACCCATTCTCACAGATTGTTAATATCCAGCACTGTTTTAACCTTTTGGCTTGATACGGGACTTAAGGACCGATACAGTTGCTGAGTTTTCCAGCAGTCAGCATAGGAAACAGCAACTTGGTGCAAAGAAGGGCCATCTTGCTGATGACCCTGATACAGATTGGCTATTAAAACATTTACATCATAATCCTGCAATTACAACAGCTTGGCAAATTTTGTATTAAAGTTGTCCCATTCCTTGAATGGGATCTTAGACATACACAAAGTGTGCACCGTGTCTAAAAACAATGTTAATGAGATCTTCCAGTACAATCCTCGTTGCATTGCACTTATAGATCAAAGTTGTCAGGAAATTCTGGGCTTCAATCTTTATCCCGTCAAATTGCAAGAAGTGCGAATTTTAAATTGTCTTATACGTGTTTGCTGTATTCAGTAGTAGGACGAATGGGGTGGGCTACATTATGCACAAATGTATTGGTTACTCCGGTTGTCTAAAGTCCAATACACTGAATAGTGAGAGGAAAAGTGTTTGGGGTGTTAGCCTCTGCACTGCCCATCAATGACGACATATCCACTGGAGAAGCCACTAGGTTCCAGTTTGTGAGCAGAACAGCAGCTAGTGCCTGTGGTGGGGCCCTGGCTGTCAGCACCTGCTTTAATACCACTAGAGCATTCATCATATTCATCCTCATTGCCTAGAGCTTTGATTAGATCAATGGGATCATAGACAATGCCGTGACTGTTGACTGAATTGCATTATCAGCGTTTGGCACATACATATCAAACTCATATAGAGGATAATTGTTGGTCAGTTGACGAGACATGGCTTGTTGAAAGCTTGCTGTATGAACAGAGAATGACTTCAGCTGTGAAAGCTAAGGGTTAGGCACAGTAGAACCAGACCTAACCCCAGATTGTTGTCTCCTATTGATCCAAATGTTTGAACAATAGGCGACTTTTGTGACCTGGTTACCTGTCCTTACTCAAGATGTGTCATTGCTTCAGCCCAGAATTAGGGACAGTTTTTCTTTAGGTCTGTCAGATTATCTAGCAATTAGATCTGGTTACTGGCCTCTTTGAGAGCTGAGTAGAACTGAGTCAGGCACTCAGGCATGATTCAAAGAAAGTTTAATTGTTTCTAAGTGCCTTTGGTCACCATGCATGTGTCTCTAGGTTCTTAATAGGGAAGCCGTTACATTCAGGTCCAGGTCATGTTGCTGTAGTGTCTTGAAGCATGATGAGAGACTCTAAAAGTAAATTTAGAGGGAGTGGAAGAATAAAGCAAACACCTGAGTGTCCAAAATTGTGTAGCAAAGTGAGAAAAAAGAATCATGTGTTTTGCCGGATTCCTGAGTATGTAACACAGTAGATGAACAACACTGTCTGCCCCACACACGAGACCCAGACAAGTGGGCTACCGCCATGGCCAACCCAAATTGGCATGGATGCCCAAACTTGCTGTCTTACCCCAACGATTGCTAACCGCCGGTGACAGATACAGGGTTTGTAAGGGTCCTAACTTTATCTGGAAATCTTCATCAGAATTCCTAACTATTGCAATGAAAATGATTGGTGCTGATATTTTCTTATTGAAATGTAATAACTCATCTTTTCAGCTTTTGTTAAAATATTTAGATAAAAAAATGAATTCTGTTAGAATGTAGTATTAGAAACTGTATTTATCTTATTTATACTGAAGTTAAAGAAAAAATAATTTTAATATGTGCTGTAATTTATATAAATAATTTTTTATTAGATAATAAATAACTCAATTCTCTAAAAATAATCTTTTTAACTCCCAGTAATCCTGAAAACAATGCCAGAATATTCTCCTGAAAATGGGATTTTTTTTCTTTCAGAATCTTTTCTTTAGTCATTACAAATAGTAATTGTAGTCCTGTTTACTTGACCTTGTTTACTTAGGAAATGCTTTAGATAGATAGCTATTTGTAAATTTTCGGATAATGATATATATTCTGCTTCAGTAATTAAGACTGCTATAGTTTTTTTTAAGTGCTTACCAACAGATGGCAGCAAAATATAAGATAAAAATGAAACCTGTGTGTGAGTGATGATTATTTAAATCACCTGCCCAATCTGTATCAGCATATCTTGTTAATTTTTTATTTAAATTGGTAAATTTTAATTAATAATTTAAGATTCTTTAGAGGTATTGGAAAACTCTTTTCCCTGCAATGATATGCAACAAATCAAAATGTAATTAAACTGACTTAGAGTGCTTATGGCATATGCTATATCTGGTCTTGTAAAAATAGCTAAGTACATGAGCTACCCTACTAAAATTTGGCATGGAAATAAGACAATTTCTTCTTTTCAGTTCTTGCTGTCGTCATTGGGTTGTTTCAATTTATTATTTGCATCTAAATGTGTTGCAATAATCTTGCAATTTTTAATTTGAATATATTTTAATACATTTATTTGCATTGTGACATTGTAATGGAAGAGTCAGAGATCAGATAAAATTTGACTGCAAAACAGTAGATTTATCACTTCAAACTTGTTGTTTAAGGAAGACTTAATGTTCTCTAGCAACTTCAGATTGCTCGCTGCAATGATTAGATCATCATTTCATAGCTTTCCAATATTCTTCATTTATTCAATCTTTCTCTATAGTTTTGATTTTTGCTGTGTACCATTTCATGTTAGAACCTGTTTCTACTTTGTGTTTATACATGTTTTTTTGCTACATCCTTTTTGTGTTCTTTAGATATAAACAAGGAGGTAATAAAACAACTAAAACAAATATGAGAACCAAAAAACAATATGACAAAATAACAATACAAAGAAGAATAACAAACAGATAAAAATAACACAACTATATCTCACAAAATTAAAGTGTAGATTACCAAAATATTCAGAAAAACACAAAGATGATTTTGTGATTTACAACATCATAATAACATTACTGGATGTTACCAGAATGTTTTTGAATTAAAAAATCTATATATAGTGATACAGCAGGTAGTGAAAACATCAGTTCTAATGATGATCTTAGAGAAAAAGTTGTAAAGACCTTAAACCTTGAAGTAATAGAAGTCAATACATGTAAATTAAATCAAAATCATTTAAAAAATAAACGTATTAACACATGTATAAATTAAAATATTCCTGAATCCAGCTTGACTCACTATGATTATTTCTAATACTCATTTTGTCATGATTAATGCATTGCTTATTTTTCACATTCCATATGTTTGGTGTTATTGTTGTTCAGAGTTAGTACCATTCTGATTGCCGACATGAATGTTTTAAAACACACATAATCCACTTGATTATAACATTGCCTTAAGTAGTAAAAATAATTTTCTTTTATATTTTTTTAGTTGTCAGAAGATTGAAGTTGCTGACTTGATTAGCAACATGGATAGTGCAAACTAGGGAGTCCACATGGAGATCTTCTTAAACAGTAATAAACAATATCATTTAACCTAAAAACATCTGAGTACTATTTATTCGTGCCTGTCTTTGCACTTTCTGATATACGCAAATATGTCAGGTAGCTTGAAAGGCAGTCACATCATTTAACAAGGAAACTGATTTGAATGACACAGTCACTCAGTTATTAATGCCTGCTTAGCCAAAACTAGATAAATAATTGCATTTTAAAATTTCTTACCTTATTCACACCACAGGATGTTCCTATTGCTGCTGGTGCCATTTGTGATAAACATTTATTCCCAACTTTGCACCACAATGTCAAACACATATCCTAAAAATAAAATATACCAATCAAGATAAATATGAATGTAGTTAAGTGTAATAAAAATACAAAAAATTTTATTTCTGTATACAACTTATATCTTATCAATTGAAATGTTATTTTGCATTATTAAAATGAAACAGTTTACAAGTAGACAAAAGCACGCCAAGGAAAATTGCCACCCCTCTTCCTGTGCCAGGTACTGTTTGCTGCTTCTAGTTTTGGCTATAAGACTTAAAAGCCAGAATGAAAAAAAGGTCTTCAAAATCAAAAATGCTGCCCCTGAATGCTGCCGCCTGGATGCGCGTGTTCTCCCTGCACTTCCAGCTTGGAGTGCCCCTGCAAATCAAGTTTCAGTCATAAATTATGCAAGTTGTAATAAGTAAAATATGTTATAAAAAGAGAATTACAATAATAAAATGAATTTAATATGTTTTTCTATAAAGTTATGATTTTTAAAAATATTTTAAATATTTTTTAGGCCAAGGCTATTTCTCTAGATTTTCTGGAAAAATAGCCTGAGGTTATTTTCCCAGAAATCTGGGAAAATAGCCTGAGGTTATTTTCCCAGAAATCTGGGAAAATAGCCATTCCACTGACCATTAGCTATTTCCCCAGAAAACTACATCTCAACTAAAAATCAATTAATATCAATTTAAATATCGATGTTTCAACTGTACAAAGTGACGAGTATTATGAACAAATGTGCAGTGGCGAATTTAGCTCGCTTGAGGCTCTAGGCGCAGAAGAAAATGTTGGGCCCTTTAAAAAAATAAAAATTAAAAAAATTTAAAATTGGGGTTTTGTGCAGCCCCTCAGAAGGTCAGGGCCCAGGAAGCGCACTCAGTGCGCTCGCGGTAAATCAGCCACTGTGAATGTGCAAATGTTTTGACTGCACGAAATGACAATTAACACAATTAATGATTGGAATATTTATTGACAGATGATTTAAATATTAAAAATCACAAAAAAAAACAAAACAAGATTCTCGACAAAAAAACATGTAAGACAATATTAATCAATATTAAAATCAATATTAATCGATATTAAAATCAATATTAATTGATATTTAAATCAATATTAAAATCAATATTAATCGATATTAAAATCAATATTAATTGATATTTAAATCAATATTAAAATCAATATTAATCGATATTAAAATCAATATTAAAATCAATATTAATTGATTTTTAGTCAAAATGGAGTTTTCTGGGGAAATAGCCATTGTTCAGTGCAATGTCTATTTCCCCAGATTTCTAGAGAAATAACCTGAGGTTATTTCCCCAGATTTACTGGGGAAATAGACATGTCGTATTTTTTAAACATTTTTTATAAAATAAAATTAAAATTTTTAAAAATATTTTTTATATTTTAAATATAAAATTTCAAATTTTTAAATATTATTTTGTATAAAATTTCAATTTATTTAATCACTTAACCCAAAGTCTTATTTAAATCTCTTTGCATCATTTTGATACTTTTCTTTTTAAGACTAAACATTTCTTAAAATTGTTTAAATAACTTAAAATAATGTGAAATTGTGTTAAATCCTTATTTTGATTTCAAATTTCGTTAAAATTTATTTTTTGTTATATTTACATTTCTATTTTTTTATTTTATCGACACCACTTCATAGACTCCACCTCATTAATAAAATGTGTCGATGAAGTAACCCCTTCTATGAAATGGAGTTTATGAAGTGGGGTTGATAAAGTGATTTTCGATAAACTTGACTGACTCTGATGAGATGTGTGTTGGATAAGATGAGTTGTGGATTGAATATGATTAGATGTGCATGAGACATATTGAGATGTATATGGGATATTTAGTGGATATCTCTAAAATAGCTCTAAAATGTCTTCACTGACCTCCCATGAAAGTCCAATGGATATTATAAACTGGGTTATTTTGCAGTCCAATAGATATTCATATCATATTACAAGGTGACCCCAGGACACCCAGAATATCCTAAGCTGATATCCTGTGAATCTTTATAGAGTGTGAATGCACTGTTTCAGGGATGTTTTTTACTGCCAAATAAATGTTCCCTGTGGAGAATGTCATGGCTACTTGAGCAGGATGGATGAGCCACTTGTCGTATAACTAAGCCTACATCAGAAACAGACCCTTGTATAGCCTTAGCACTATCAGTGAAGATATCAATGCACTTTTTCCAGTCAATTTGATACAGTGAAATGAAATCATTATTGCTGTTAAAAATATCAAAACCTGTGGTTGTATATAAAAATAAATCTTCACAAATTTCAAAATTGCATTGATACCTAACAAACACTATGACTACTGCTAATACACTGACATCAGTTCTTTCATCAATGGAGAATGTAAAATATGTCAAACAAGTTCATTAAAAAGATTGTTGGCACAATGTAAAATATGTCAAACAAGTTCATTAAAAAGATTGTCGGCACAATGTAAAATCTGCCCTTTTATTGTATCATTAGAAAGTTGCAGTTGTTTTATTTTTGTAAATTCATTAAGTCCAAATAATGTTTTGCAAATATTAACTGCACAGAGTTTAATTAAATTTTCATCAATAATATGGGGTTCTTCTTGACAGGCAATACGATAACTAACTTTCAGCAAAGCTTCTAATGATCTTTAGTGAGCAGTTGTAAATGTGGATTTCATGAGTCTGTTTAAGTAAAGCTTCTTTTTTTATTACAAATACTTAAGTGGCTTATCTTTGAAATTAAGATGATTTGTTTCAAAATATCTTTCAATAGAAAATGACTTTGTGGAGCTCCTACTGAGTTTCTGATCACATATTAAACATAAATCCAAGCTAAATTTTAATTATTTTGCTTGATAATATCATGGTCTTGACACATTTTTAAATAAAATAGATTTACTTGTACGTGGTGCTAGCTTAATACATTTTTGTTTTTTGGCTAACAATTCTTGGATGGTTTGTTGTCATTACCTTTTGCTTCTTTTACAAAGTAGTTTTCCATTTTTCTGAAAATGATTGCACTTTTTAAAATATTTCTTTGGTCCCAATGTGCATAAGAAACATTTTCCATATGCCAGTTGTAGTTATTTCAAGAAAGGGAAACAAGTCATTGTTTTGATGACAAGACTGTGTATGATTTTATTTACAGTAAAGTCAGGGTTTTCATGCTCTAATACAGGTTACAGAGGAATACACTGTGATTGGTTTATTACCGATGTCTCTAATTGGTAAAAGTGCAAGGATTCTCACTAACTTGGAAATTAGAACAATACTATCCTCGGTAGCCAAAAATGTAGAAGAGGTAAACATGAGTTCATGATTTCAAATGAAATGAAAATGGGTGTTAACAATTGTTTATATTTCTAATAACAACCCAATTCCAATCACATTGAAATTTTTTATTTCACATTTTTATGGCACATTGACATTAAATTTATAAATAAATAAACTTAATAAACTTTTATTGACAGCATTCTAATGTTCAGTTCTTTCTCTACAAAACAAACTGAAAAAAGCAAGAAAATATACAGTACAAAAACAGTAATAAACTAATAAAAAAAACAATGTTCTAAAAATATTGAAATTCATTTTCACTGTGCTAAAAGTATTGAAATTTTGGATTTAAAATTTTGTAACATTATCTTAAGCTTTAATAACTTCTTTAATACGCTGAGAGATAGAATTAATCAACTTTTGACACTGTTCTGGTTTTATATTTGACCATAATTTTTCAAAACGTTTACACATTTCTTCTTTAGATTAAAGTTTGCATTGTTTAATGCCATTTTTCAGAATTGCCCTTAAGTTTTTAATGAGACTCGTCTCTGGACTGTTTGGTGGTTGTTTCAAAATCTTGATTTTCTTGTCAGCTAAAAATGTTGTAACCAATCGAGATGGATGGCACATTGCATCATCCTGATGAAATGTAAATTTTTTTCTTTTGTAGAGTTTTTTAACAGAAGGCAGAAATGACTGTTTTACAATATCTATATACTTTATAAAGTGGGATTCGATCACTTCTTCGAAAATGACTTGTTCGAAGAATGGGACAACCCAGCTAACATGTTATATTGGGCCAATATTGGTTATGATGGTTATTGAATGGCCAATATATGTACATTTAACCAATATCTAGCCAATATTG
>JAQFZN010000835.1:0-22076 GCA_034687075.1 Geophilus carpophagus | reverse complement strand
TATTTCACATGTCGCATTTTTATTAATTTAATTTATTTATAAATTTTTTCAATTTATTAAAATTAATGATTTGTTTACGTTCAGTTTTACAAAGGTTTATCAAAAACAGAAAGTTCAAATTAATTTTTATACTGACAACTGGTGGCAAAAAGCTTAAACACGTTCATTCAATTTGTTTTTACTATAATAAAAATCATTTTAGAGATTTTATATACACGACTATAATTTTTATATTTATAAATAATAAGTATACGTTTTAAAATAATTTACTAAAACAAAAAACAGAAATAGTTTGTCACGGATTTCTAATTCCAAGCTTGCTCAGCTGTTTTCAGCGCATGTGCAATCAATGTTGTCTTATCCATTCGTTGTTTTTATGGCGGATCGCGTAGATGAATGTTCGCATTTGGTGGGAATTGTGTAGCAAGTTTTGGCCGAAAACGAACAGGGGACGGGAAAATAATTCAGACGAAGAAACAGTAAACGGTAAGAAATATACGATCGAATTCAGTTTGAATTCGTTGCACAAATGTAATGTAACAAAGTTGTCAGATGGGATGATTTCATAATTGGATCATGTCGAAATTATGTATACAAATAAATATACCAAAATAATTGTACACAAAAATAAATCCACTTTTCAATGCATTGAAAATAAACTATTAAAACGAGATTTCCAAAAATAGCAAATTTATTTATCAATACAGTAATTGAAGCGAAAATTTCTTCGCAAACGTTAAACCTTATAATGAATACAACGATATAAATTAAGATTTACTTAGGTTAATCTTGATATTTATTTCACATATTTTTTTTATTTTCTATTGTGTAAGACCATGTTTATTCCGAGTTCAAAAGAGCAACGAACTCGAGGCACCTGAAGACGATTTTATACCTTCATTAAATTTTATTTTTTATTTTTACTCTTTGAATCTAAATAAAGAAAAATAATGAAAAAAATTTATTGGAAAAAAAAATTCAATTTGTCAGTTTCGTATTCAAATTGAATTGAAATTTCGTTCATGATCTATTAAAAAAAACTATTTTGGTTATAAACTGAAAAAATGGGGTCATCCTATTGCTTCTACTTATTGCCTTGTGCTTATTTTCAACATTTTTAAAGTTGAATCCAAGGCCATAATAAAAACAATGAATTTGTTAGGCAAATAAATCCTCATTTTGACTGTTGTAGCTGTCGCTGTTTGATGTTTGGCCAGGGCAGAGTTCGAGGCCTTGTTTTCGGCCGTAACAAAACCTGCTATAATGGTATAGTAATTAATAAATTAATAAATAAACTCAATTGGTGGTGAATTTGCATCCTTAAATTTTATTTTACCGCTTTTCTCCCACATTTTTCGGGTGTTATTTACTGCTCGTCTCGAGCGTGCGACTTATTAGATGCAATGCTCTACTTCATTACATTAAACGTGTCCGACCGGTTGGGATGAGAAAGTATATCTATAAAATGATAGTTTTGCTTTCACTTTGCCCGCTAGGTTCGCTCTCTGATTTCTTGATCATTTCGGTTCTGGTTCATCTCGATATCCTGACTGTTTTTATATTTTATTCGTGTTATATTATTTAAGTTAGTTTAATTAGTCTAAAATTAAAATATGGATTGTATGTAAACAGATCCCGCCATTTTAAAAATGGCCACAACCGAGAATCAAATTCGGTTTAGTGGCCATACATTGGACAAGGCGACCAAAGCCAAAGTGACCTTGGAAAATTATTACAGTAACTTGATTGCGCAGCATGTGGAAAGAAGAAATAGGTAATTTATTTATTTATAGCATTTATAAAAATATTTTTATCGAATATTTTTTCGTTTAAAACAGGTACCAAAAATTAGAAGAATCAATGCGAGAAGAAGGATTAAGTGAATCAGAGGTAAAATATTTACCAATAAAAAAAATAAGAAAAAAGATGTTATCTTTTTAGTGCATGTTGGATGATGCAAAAAATACAACAAGTCACTTTGTCATGTTTTTTAAATTTTTAAATTTCTGAATAGAAACAAGAAAAACGTGTACAGCATGCAATTAAAGAGACAGAATTTTTACGCTTGAAACGTTCCCGTTTAGGAGTAGAAGATTTTGACCCCTTAAAAGTAATCGGAAGAGGAGCTTTTGGTGAGGTAATGTAAACATCAATATATATAAACAAATAATATGATTTATTTATTTATTGTACCAAATGATTAGAACTTAATTGTTTTTATTAAAATTTAAGGTGAGATTGGTTCAGAAAAAGGACACTGGTCATGTTTACGCTATGAAAATATTGAGGAAAGCAGATATGTTGGAGAAAGAACAGGTGGATAGTTTTGATTGTTTAATGATATGTTGATTTTTATATATATTTTTTATATTTTATTTGAAGGTAGCGCACGTGAGGGCTGAACGTGATGTATTAGTTGAAGCAGATCACCAATGGGTAGTAAAAATGTATTATTCCTTCCAAGACCCCATTAATTTGTACCTGATAATGGAGTTCTTACCTGGAGGTTAGTTGAAGAATATTTAAATTGCGGTATTATTTTGTTTAAATTGAATAATAAATAATTTCAGGTGACATGATGACTTTGTTAATGAAGAAAGACACATTATCAGAAGATTGCACCCAGTTCTACATAACTGAGACAGCATTGGCCATTGAGTCTATTCATAAATTAGGTTTCATCCACCGAGACATTAAACCCGATAATCTCCTCTTGGACGCGCGAGGACACATTAAATTGTCAGATTTCGGATTATGCACAGGCCTTAAAAAGTCGCATCGAACCGATTTCTACCGCGATTTATCGCAGGCAAAACCTAGCGATTTTAGTAAGTTTTAATTGAAAAAATAATTATTATATAATATTTAAGAATAGTATCTTTTTCTAATATAGCTAGTAACCCTATGGATTCCAAAAGGAGAGCTGAAAGCTGGAAAAAGAATCGTCGGCAGCTAGTAAGAATTGAATTATGTAGAAAAATATATGGACTAATATGAAATTAATGTATTTTAGGCATATTCGACTGTGGGAACACCTGATTACATCGCTCCAGAAGTATTTATGCAAGCCGGTTACTCGAGCGTATGCGATTGGTGGAGTCTCGGAGTCATCATGTTCGAGATGTTGATAGGTTATCCCCCCTTTTGTTCCGAATCTCCCCAAGAGACCTACCGTAAAGTAATGAACTGGAGAGACACACTCGTGTTTCCACCTGAGGTGCCTATTTCGAACGAATCGAGAGACCTAATTCAACGATTTTGTTGTGAAGCTGAGAGACGAATTGGTAGCCAAGGAAGTGGTGAAATCAAAGGGCACTCCTTTTTCAGAGGTGTCGACTGGGAGCACATCCGGTAAAATAATTTCCAATATTTTTATTAATTTAAAAAAATTATTATATCGACTAATTATTTATTTATTTATTTATTTATTTATTTAGAGAACGACCAGCTGCAATACCGGTAGAAGTAAAAAGTATCGATGACACGTCCAATTTCGATGATTTTCCTGATGTTGATTTAAAGATTCGTAAGTGTTAATTTTTTTAAAAAATATAAACAGATTAAATGAAAAATTAATTGGAATTTACTTTACAGCGTCTGCACCAGTGAAGGAAGGTGATATGGGATATAAAGATTGGGTATTCATCAATTACACCTATAAGCGATTCGAAGGCCTCACACAACGTGGTGCTTTGAAACCAACTTCAAAAAAATAGCTTAAAAATACACATTTCGTTAATTATTAATATTTTTATTTACCAAAAAAAGAAGAAAAAAAACGACAAGTTTTGTTTAGTTTTTTAAATTCACCCTTCGTATTATTAAATTAAATATACTTATTTAAATGACGTCAACATATCACGTTACCCACTCGTGGCAGGTCCAGTTAAACAAGTGGGCAGTATTTAATTGGTGATAGTTTCTCTTTGTCCTCCCATCTGTTCTGTAAGTTTAAGTATAAATGTAAAAAAAAATGTTTAATGTTTTCATTTTGTTTTGCTGCAAGTTGACGGTTATAGGAATGCACAAATTTAAAAAGTTGAGTGTTTGTAAATAAAGTGGAGCAATATGATATAGATTATGACGTAGTTTCACCATTTGAATTTTGTGTCGTTGGAAAAATTCCTAACATGCTGTGATATTACGTCATTGATTTTTTTTATGTTTTGTCATTTATTTTTGTTTAATTATTATTATTATTATTATTATTGTGTGGTCTTGGAAAATGTCCACCAGTTTGTGTTTTTCTTTGTCTGAATTAAACAAAATTCTTTCAACTTAATGATATGTTATTGTTATTTCACACATGCGTGAAATGTTATTTTATGATGTGCATGACCTGAGAGAAACTATGAAAAAACAGCTTTTCGTTCTAGTTAACGATTTAATTAACCCTTTACTGTCACTAATGCACTATTTAATTTAACGAACTATGTGCAAATGAACATAATTTATTAATACTGGGATTTATGCCAAAACGACTCATACATTTTGAATGATGTACAGCTGTGACATTCCCATATGACATTGAATTTTTCATGTTAGAATATTGTGCAGCTTAGGAATTAATTACAGAATATAAACACATTTTTAATGTACAGAACATTAATTAAAACTGATTAAAAAATAAATCTGAGGAATAATTCACACTTGGTAGACTTTGTCTGAAACCAGAACGAACAATTCAAGCTCATTCGCCTGTAAATTTGTTCTCATTTTTTGTGCACGAGACTAAAGTTGATGACCTAATGACGTCGCATTCATGTTTCAACACAACTATCAGTTTTGTTTTAACCATTTCCTGTTTTTTTTTTTTTTGTTTTTAAAAATTCAGTTAAATCACTGTAAATAAAATTAAAAAAAAAACATTAAAGAAAATAATTTAAACCAAACTAGAAATTTATTTCCTTGATTAACAGCCAAAATAAAGGAGAAAATAAACAAATGAAAGCCATCAAGGTCTTATTTTGTCTGGAAAAACAAACAAAAAACTATGAAAATCAATCTAAAATTAACCAAATCGAACCTAAATAATATGAATCAACCTAAACATCCATTGATACATTACATGTATAAGTCCACTAGTTAACACAATCTATTTTAATAATTATTAATTCGCTGTGATAGCTAAATTTAATAAACATCCGTTAGTTTATATTTAAACCTGGTGCTAGATTCTAATTATAAACCACCGTTTTGTCCTTGTTATTGCCATACAAAACTAGAGTGCACAAACAGTCTGCATCAATTTCACGAGATTATGACTGGAATCGTTTTACCTAGTAAAAACTAGAAAGAAAAATGCCTCGATTTCGAATCGCTCCATCATTAGAATCTCAATGTCTGCCAGTTCTCGCAGAAATGCTCTGGGATTGGTGGTTAAGCAGCAGAGATGAACATACAACACAAGTCGATCAAATTATTCAATATTTTCAATTACGTGAGTACTTAAAAAAATATCATTTCATTCATTATATATTTAAATATTTATAAACTACACAGCATATCGTTTTACGAAAAAAATCCTGGCTATCTTATTCGAAACTCACACGGTTTTCACAGGCCATGTGTTGTTGCTATTGAAGAGTGGGTTGAGTTCGTTTACACTAACACGGATGTATTTCGTCCAGTTTGACATCTTAATTCAAACAGCTGGCTCGTATATGCAGGTGCGTTAAACCATCAACACTTTCTTCAGATTACACAGCTAGAATAAGGAAAATAAAAACATCTATTTCAGAAACTTACATACTTGGATTTATCACGCAGTAGAATTCCATACGAAGTTCTCTCTGCTACGCCGAAACTTATTCCTAACGTAAACACATTACGGCTTCAGTCAACCACATGTAAAGATGATGTGGTTAAGTCTATAAGCGATTACTGTACGTGTCTGGAAGATTTGGATATTAGTTACTGTCCTGTAACTGATGAAGGAACAGCTCATCTTACCGCATCAAACTCGCAATGTCGCTCTACATTAAAATTCCTTAATATTACTGATACCAAAGTCACGATTAATGGCGCTGTGTTTCTTCTTGACGAACTGCCTAATCTAGAAAAATTTGAATCTCATGATATGATCGATATTTTGTCGTTAGCTCACTCGACTTACCCGAACCACATTCACAGTCTTCGTTCGTTTCAATTCGGGTCCGAACGGCGTAGCAATCGTGCTTATTTGTCCAATCAGATTATAGTCTCGCATTGCTATAATATCGCATCGGAAATTTTACCATTTTTAAATCAAATAATTATAAATGATTGGAATCCACAGTCTCCACAGGGTCTTCGTCCAATTTGTCATTATAATTGTCTTTCATCACTCGAACTTGATGTCGAATTTTGTCCATTTCTAACTATGACCGATATTATGCCAATATTAGCCACCAGGGGAATGCAACTAGAGGAATTGATATTGAAGCAAGTTCAAAGCATTGATCCAGTCGTTTTAATTGATTCGTGTACAAATCTGTTAACCTTGGAATTAAAAAATAATTCTTACATTGATAGCGGTGTTGGTGAACCATTTGGTGAATTCACTCAACTGAAGAATTTGATTTTAGTTGGTATAATGCCCGCTGCAGTTATAACTGTTTTGATGGGCTATAGTCCAATGTTGGAATATTTGGATGTTCATCACAGTTATAATTTTACTGCTGAAATAATTCAAATGGTTATTGAAAAAAATCATTTAAGTTCATTGATTGAAGTGTGGTTTCTTGAATGTATTTGTCTGACAGATGATGCATTGCAACTTCTCATTGCATCTGCTTGTGATTTGCAAAAAATGTCAATTGAATATTGCAGAGTCTCAACTAAAGAGTATAATAAGTTAAAGCAATGGATTCAAAGAAATTATCCTTGTGTTGATATCGAGTTGTATTGTAAATCTCGAATTTGGTGACGCTGCAATTTATAGTATTAGAATATTAAATTAAATAAATTATAAAAATGCAAAAAAATGTATTTTTTTTTTACTAGAATGTTAAGAATAATAATAAAAAGTGATTTTTCAACATTTTTAAACTTGTTATTCATTGATAAAACAAACAACTATTTGAATTTAAAACAAAAATAAATAATTAATATTTAAAATAGAAAAATGGTGACTTACTTCAATCTATCAAACACTTCTTTCTGAACTTGTTAATCTTCTCACACTCATTTTTTTTACACAAATTTAAAAGTAGTTTTCAACAAAAATTTGTGAATATTTGGCAAAAAAATTCCCTAAATATTACCTGTAATCACATCGCATATATTAAATGCTATCACTAAAATTTTTCTTAATATTAGTGCTCAAATAATAAAATCGAGTAATGCATCAAGTCAGAGTCTCATTTTTTCACAATCACGTCACAGATTAATGTAAACAACAGCAGTAATTTTCATTAGCGATGAAAGCATTAAATTAGTATTAATTATAAACTATTCTATAAAATAGAATACACAACGCCAATTTACTTTACGTGTCATTTTTACACTCAACTTGTTTCACCACACAACTATGCATCTTAAAAATTTAATTATTTTTTTCTTAGTCTTAAACATTTCACTGATTTATGCAACAGACTCTGTATTGAAATTTAAAGAGAAAAATTACTATTTCTTCCAAGCTGGTGTAGGATTTTGGAAAGCACAAGCTCTTTGTGCTGAAAAGAAACTAGATATTTTAACTATTGCAGATAAAGAAGAATCAGACTTTATTAATGAGACAGTTAAGAAATTAACAGGAAGTAAGTAATATTCTTTTATTTACATTTTCTATTTTTGTATAAAATTGGATAAAATTTAAAAAATAATTTCTCACAATTTAAAAAATATGTTGATAATAATAATTATTAATTATTTATAGAATACTGGATTGGTCTGTTCAGACTTTTTACCGTCGAGAACAAGAGACATTGGCATTGGTTCGACACAGGAGAAAAACAAGATTTCTCAAACTGGTGTTCAAATGAAGAAACCGCTGACACACCTGGTGAATACTGCACTTTAGCTTACCCTGAGTGCTGGAGAAATTGGCCTTGCTACTCCACACATAGTGGGTATATTTGCCAAGAAAGAAATCTTCCACTACTCGAGGAAGACGAAGAAGAAGAAGAGACAAAAGGGACAAAGAAGCGCGTAACGATTGAGGCTGAGGTTAGAACGACTAGCGAACCAGAACCAGAACTAGAACCAGATTCAGAACTAGAACCAGAACCAGATTCAGAACTAGAACCAGAACCAGATTCAGAACTAGAACCAGAACCAGATTCAGAACTAGAACCAGAACCAGACGACAGTGAAACAAGAGAACTTGGTCATAGTAAAGAGAAAGAAGATGATGCTCATGCAGAAAAAGGTGTTTTATGTATTTTACAAAATGAAGATGAAAAATTTTGTTCTGAAGCTGCTCAGGTCATAGATTTGGTGAAATATATATTTCTATATGGGGAATAAGAAGAATTTTTTCTTTGTTAAAATTAATTATTCATTTAATTAAAATAAGGAAAATAAAGAAATAAATATATGATAAATGAAATTCAAATTATTGCTTTTTATTAAGATTTTAATAAACTAACCATTTAATTAATTCACTGATTTTGTTTATTAATAATTATTGTACAATTTGTTAATTTAACGTATTATTAAAGAACTAAAAATAGAAATTGAAACTATAGACTTTAATAGAAACTATAAATCTTTATTTAAACTATAAATTTTAATTTAAACTATAAATCTGAATTTTAAACTATAAAAAATAAAAATATATATAACTAATTAGGAAAACCAAACTTTACTAATTAAAAGTAATAAACTGCATCAATATCACTTGATTGCAGTATTAATAAACCAATTACGTATATAAAAATTCAAATTTCTGTATAATTAACTTCTTGTTTAAGGCTACTGCAGTATGCATCTTATCAGCATACTTTGTTCCTTTTCAATCACATTCATTCTTTTCTTTAACGTTCAAGCAATTGACCAATTCAAATTTCATGGAAAGAAGTACTATCTCTACCAAAAAGATTCATATTTCTTTAAAGCTCAAGCTGCGTGTGTAAAAAAAGCTCAAGTTCTGGTAACTATCACCGCCCCAGGAGAATTTAATTTTCTCTCGGAAAAACTTAAAGACATTGGCAATAATGCAGGTATAATTTTAATTTTAATCTTAAAATCAATCTCACAATTTGAAAAGTATGTTGATAATAATAATTATTAATTATTTAAGAATACTGGATAGGTTTGATTGGGTTTGGTGCAAACGAAAATGACCCCAATTGGCATTGGTTATCAAATGGCCAAAACCCAGAATACAAAAATTGGGTGTCGGGTAATGAAGAATCAACCGGTTCTGACCGCTGTTCGAAATTTTCTTACGCTGAAAATGGTTGGAAACATGCAGATTGTTTTGTTCAGTTAGGTGGATATATTTGTCAAGACAAGGGTTATGATGATGACAAGGAAGAGGAAGAGGAAGAGGAAGAAGAAAATGCAACGAAAGCGAAAGAAGTCGACGAAAATGCAGAAAATTTAGAAGAGATAGATCCCTCTGAGGAAGAAGACATAGATCCTAAAGTGAAGAAAGAAATTAAAGAAGAAGAAGAAGAACATGAAAATGGATTTGCGTTGCAAAACCCTCCGCCAAATTCATGTCAATTTGTGGCACCAACAACGGAAGTATGTGAAAAGATTGAAGAACATCGATATTTTGTAAAAGCTTGGTTTAAATTACTGAAGCAAATTTAAAATTCGAAGATAAAATAACATATAATGTGAAAAATAAACTTCAGTATCAAATTATGTAATGTATGTTATATTTGTTCTGGTTTCTACCTTTAATTAAAATTAAAATAATTAATAATTAATTATCGGTCTCGTATTTAAGTTATTTATTTGTTTATTTTGCTTATAAAACACAGCACGGAGCCATTTAAAGTGTCAATGTCCTGTCAAGAGTGCTCAAAAAGATTTGATTATCCCTTCTAGTTATTCATATACATTAAATCACTTAAACAACAAATGTTTTCAGAAATTCAACTTATAAATAAAATAAAAAAATCATTTTTAGTTCGCTTATATCGTCAGTGAAGATATTAAAGATAGAATTTGTAAAGAATATGTAATAAATAATGTGTATTTTCTCATAAACAAAAGAACAATTTCTCCTATTATTACATCACATAATAAACAAATAATTTAGGTTTATTTTGTCTAAGTTGTGATTAGCATTTTATAAATTTGGAAACAACCTAAAATTCGAGAGTATCAACAAAATCAATCTGGAGAATGGTAAGAAAAGAGTATAGTAAATGAATTCATTTAACTCAATGCCTCTAATTAACAGGGTCAATGGTTGTTTGCTTGTGAATGGAGAGAAAACGCTTATTGAAAAAATTATTCAACGCACACGCAGCTTTAGAAAGAGTTAAGAGAGAACGAACTGACATTTTTAAGTCTATTACGAAAACACATGACACGCTAGTTGGCGAAACAAATTTCGAAAGGGAGCAAACAATTGCTACATTAGAAAAGGCCAAAAATGATATACGCATTAACCTGGAAAGAAAAAAGAAATATTTAGATCGGTTTTTGATCCAAAAGCAAAAGGAATTAACCGAACACGTTACATATGAAAGAGATCAATTAGCAAATGAAATTATACGAGTTCACACAGAGCATAACAGAATGATCAAACGAGAAAGAGAAAAATTTCTGCTTGTTCTCCAAGACAAATATCGTAATGCGGATGAAAAGCGTTTGGAGAAATTGAAAAAAAGACTAAAAAAAGAACAAGATGCTGATTCAGCAAATAAAAAAGATGTAACAGACGATTTAGTAAAAGCAATACGTAAAGAATTTAACGATCACGCAAAAAAGGAGCTAGCTGATGGAAATGAATTAGTATGTAAAATTCTTAAATTGCAAAATAATAATTGTAACGAAGAACACTCGATCGTTAAAGAAGCCCTCTCACGTTTGATTCCGATCCAAAGCAGAAATAAGACGACAGAAGAGATTTTTATGAATGACAGAATTAATGCAGCTGCACGTATCAATGAAGAACATTATTTAAGAGATGAAAAAAATTCATTCGATTTATTGGAGCAAGCGAAAAGCCAAAATCCCAAACTCTTGCGGAATTATGTAAAGGAAATGTTAAATCCAGTGTTGATGGAACGGGAAAAGCATACGCAACTGCAAAGGGATTTTGCTGCGACAACTAAGAATGAAATGCGTCAAGAACTCACAAAGCATTTATTAGTTGAAAGAGAAATTGCACTCAAATGTTTGGATTTGTTAGAGAAGACCGAAGATACATTTAGCGTGATTGAAAAAGAAGAGATAGCAACTGCTATGGATAAGCTAAAGGAGCAGCATAAATTGCATTTCAATGCCGAGCGTCAATTGCAACAACAAGCAATAGTTTTATTGCAGAGAGAACTTGATAAACATTTTAAATTGGAAAGACAACGAAACAAAAAAGCGAGATTAATAAAATGATTCGAGTAACTGAATATTTCATATCGTATTAATTTGAAATGGAAAAATTTTCGAACTTTGTTTGTCACTAGAAATTTTTTTTTTAAATTAAAAATACTAATATAAAAATATGTCTTCTGCTTATTTCATTCTTGATTGATAAGGATTTTTCTATTTGTTGTATTTTTCTATTTGCGTACATAACTATATACACTTGATTCTCCATCTAGTGAGAAATCAACTCAACTAAACATTAATTTTATATAAATAAATCATATAATAAATTCTAAAATATTTATAATTTCTATTTAGATAATCTAAAAAACCTAAAAAAATAAAAAGTTTACATTTTTAAAGTTTAAAGATAAAAATTAAATAAATAAACAGAACTACATATTGTACAATACGCAAGTGCAATAAACAATAAACGATTTGCGTCATTTCTTCTATTTCTCCATGCAAGGTTCAACCTTGTCTTCCATGTAGGTTAAGAACAAGAGTTTAGGCTCCTTTTTTGCTAATATTTAATGATTAGCATTGCTTTATGCAAAATTGTGTAAAATTTCCGAGTAAAAAAACTTGTAAATTTCAACCCATTTAATGGGGTTCTACAAGTAAACATTACAAGATTTTAGAAAACATTTTTTTATTCCATTAACTAAGACTGGAATAAAAAACATGGATCGAGATCAAATCATAGATAGATTGACCCGATCAAAAAACGATCTGGACCAGAAAGTTAAAAAGGAGCGGCAACAACTGGTCAGTACAGTAAACGTGTCTCGAAATGATATTGCTCGAGAAGTGCGTAACGAGAGAGACCAAGTAGTAAAAATGATGGCTCAATGTCGGGATGAACTCGAAGTTCAGATATTACATGAACGAGAACAAGTTGCTCGAAACTTGGTACAAAGTCGAAGCGAATTGACCACCCAAGCGTCAAAGCAAAGAGAACAGGTTACACAAACCATGCTCAAAACACGCACTGAATTGGAAGAATATATGCAAAAAGAACGAGAAAAACTCATTATAATCATGATTGACAAAATCCAGAAATTTAACGCATCAAATAATGGACCTGATGCGAAATCTCAGAAATTTGTCAACCAGGTGTGTCAACAGGTCTCTAAACTATTTTTTTCGAGTATAGTTATCTTCTCTCAACCCCTCTTATTCTAAATTATTTATCAAAATATGATTTACAGTATGCAAAAATATCACCACTGCTTGAAAAACGTTACTTTTGTTTATTTTATCAAAGAAAAACGTTGAGAAATCGTACTCTCTACTCATATTTTTAAATGATAATCTTCTACGGGGTTGATAAATTAGATAATATTTTTAGTGATAAGTTTTACTATATATTCAAATAACAAATAACCAATTGTTTTCTTCTCTTTAGATGAAGAAAGAACAATCAGAGCATTTCAAACGAGAGCAATCGTTTGCTACCCAAGCACAGAGACGGACTCGTAAAGAGCAAACCGAACACTTGAAAATGGAACAAACGTTCATTGCTGATGCCATAGGCTTTGTACGTAAATTACAAGCAGAAAATCAGCAAAACGAACACAGTTCTAGCAATGAAGCGATTAATACTATAAAACAAGAACAAGGAGATCACAATAAACTAGAACAAACATTTGCTTCCGATAAAATCAACAAATTACAAAATAATATTGGAGATCATATGAAAAAGGAAGAAGATCGGGCTTGTGATGGTATTGAGCGCACTCGGCAAAAGAAAGATGCGCATATCCAGGATTTTGCAAGTATTACTTTGAATAAGATGCAGGCAGAAAGGGAAAAGAATCTGAAAAATGAACGTGATTTGAGTCGCGATATTGTTGAATTATTGAGAAAGCAATCAGATAAACACAATCTATCTGAAAGAGAACGAGCTGAAGATGCAGTTGAAAAAGTCGAGAAAGCAGTAGAAGCTCATTTAATGAAAGAACAGGAAAGTGCCAAATATGCTGTGCATGAAATTGAAAGTCAGTTAGATATGCATTTGAGAGCCGAAAGGGAAAATGCTCAAAAAGCGATGGAAGAATTGCAAAAGATTCAGGAAAAGAACTTGTATAATGAACAATTACGTCTAAGAGAACTGTAAAAGAGATTATGTAAGTTTGATTATTTTTAATTCATGTTTTTGAATTTTTATTGAATTTTTATTGAATTTTTTTGAATTTTAGGTTTATTGACGATTGCTGCTATGACTGTTTTGCTTGGTCCAGTTGTTTGAATTTTTTATGATTTATTTCTTTTTTGTTCTGTTTTTTTTTTGTTTTGTATCGAACCAAATGTAGTTTCATGAAGGAATAAAGTTTATTACTTTACTAATCGTTTATTCGAATTTTTTATAATATTAATAAATAAAATTCCAGAATTTATATTTATTTTATAATAATTTAACCATGCTCTCCCCAACTTGTTTGAAACAACACAACTGCGTAAGTCAAGAGAGTACCAAGAATCTGTTTAAAATAAAAACAAATTAGATATATAAATTCAATCAAATTTAATTTATATTTCTTGACTTAACTGTAAGAATTGAGCTTCGCTTAATCACAAACAAACCAAACACAGAAACGCCAATACTTGTTAAATTTAATTTTTGACCAAATAAAAGTTGACGTTTCCAAATGTCATCAGAATTCGTATTCATATTTTCATTTGAATGTATCCCAATCTTTATAAAAATAATATTCACAATACAAAATAAGATCACTAGTTTAATCAACCATTTGCAATGGGGATAAATTAGTTGACCCTCCAAATTCGACTTATTTGCACCGCAACTTTCTACCCCATGATTATAACCATATTTCCTCCACAAAATCTAATTCTGCTCCCAAATTTTACTCATTTACCCCCCAATTGGCCACGAACCGTTCAGCTTCAATTGGCTTCTTTCGATAATGAATTCAATTGTGCAGTAGAATTATTTTTTCAAAAATGACGGGCGGAAAATGGCATGTGGTCTTTTTTAGATTGTTTTTAAAGTGAATATGTGATTAAAAATATAGGTTGGCATGAAGAGCATCGAGCAGGCCTTAGATGCCCAAGCACGAGTAATAGACTTAAATCGACTAACACATTTCGCAAAAGACTGCCCTTAAATCATTTTATCAACATTTTGCAAGAAATGATTCGAAATTGGTCAAAAGAACAAGTCCTACTTTGGTCAATTCGAAAGTTTTTGCCATAATCGCCGAACATATCAATAAAACAAAATACTGATGCTTACAATTGGAAAAGAAGTAAGCCAAACATTGAACAATGTATCAATGGAAATGTGTTCACATATTTTGTTGCTCGTTCAGGTTGAGCAGCACTTAAAAATATACTTATATTGAACAAATTGATACTTTAAACCGGTGATGATTTGATAACTACTTATAAACAAAATCTCGATTATGGAAGGTAACGATAACTGACGATGAATGGTTGAAAGAAAAATGTACATGCCCAGAATTTATTAAAGTTCACACGTGAAAACATTTACTGGGAATAGCAATTTATTTAAAACGAGTAGAAGTCCCCAATGAAGCAAAAACTGTTCCTCTGGGACCAGTGGCGGATTTAGCTCGCTTGAGGCCCCGGGCGCAGAAAGAAATGTTGGGTCCCTTAGAAAAATAAAAATAAAAAAAAATTCAAAGTTGGGGTTTTGTGGGGCCCCTCAGAAGTCGAGGCCCAGGACGCGCGCCCGGTGCGCCCGCCGTTAAATCCGCCACTGTCTGG
Organism: Geophilus carpophagus; assembly: GCA_034687075.1. Taxonomy (NCBI): domain Eukaryota; kingdom Metazoa; phylum Arthropoda; class Chilopoda; order Geophilomorpha; family Geophilidae; genus Geophilus; species Geophilus carpophagus. The sequence continues at coordinate 6,857 of JAQFZN010000835.1, read as the reverse complement.
GACAAAAACTAAAACATGGGCAGTCAGCAAAAGCCAAGAAAGCTCTTATGACACAACAGATTTATTATTATCAATATTACATTTATATAAATTTAAAAAAAAAACATTGTAATTAATTTTTAAATTAAGAATGGAATAAAAATTTGAGGGATAAAAAATTGCAAAGTTAATTAGGTAAAAATGGGGAAAAAAGAGATAATTTTTGAAAAAAAGATCAGCAAAAATTGGTGGTCTTTTTTTGCGGAGTGACTTAGTCGAATTTTGGGGGTAACTCAGTTGTCAGTCATATTCGAAGGCAATTAAATACAGTCCATTTGCAATATGTAAATAAATGATTACTTACTTGTAAACTGGAAGAAATGTCTTTCTTTCTTCTACATAACTGCAAATCTGTTATCAATAAACCAGTTTCCATTGCCTACAAAATCAAAATTATTTAAATTAAACAAAATAAAGACAAAAATATATAATACAAACTTTTAAATGTACTTTCGATCCTTCTGTGTAAACAACCAAAAGTAACACAAACTCACGAATGATTAAAATTATCAATGCAACATTAAAACAAATATTAATTTTCAGTGACTGAATAACAAAGCACAAATAAGCAATATCAACTGCAGTCCAAACTAACAAAATTAGTGACAATAATCTGCTCACACCATTTACTACATTTGTAAGCTTAAAAAAACGATTGTGAATCGTGCAAATGTTTGATTCACTGACTGACAAATATTTTACATCCCAAAACAGATTTTCAAAATGTAAATAGAGTAAACGACAAATGTAAATAATTAAAAATTTTCCAATACCGAGGAAAAAATACGATGAGTAATACCAAAAAATCATAAAAGCTAAATAAATGGGAGAATTGTAAACCGAAATTTCTATTTCAACAGATTTAGAATTTATACATTCAGTTGTATTTGGACTTGCAAAAATTAATGTAACTGCTATTTCTACTGGAATTACAATAAACAAAGTAAAAATAAGGAAAAAAGAAAGGAATGTAATCATTTTCCAATTTGTCTTCCTACATTTTGCAATGAAAGTGGCAAGTGATAATTTTTTAAGTAAATTTGAAATTTCTTTTTGCTTCATATAAAAAACAAATAAAAACGTGGTTGATTCAATGAAATGAAACATAAATGCCAATGCCATGCCCAGTAGATGTCGAACATGGCTCACTACAATAAATGCTGTGATCACTTGTACCGAGTTAGAAATTAGATGAATAATTGTGAAAATAATAAAATATAACTTCTTCTTCTTGTTTTCAGGTACATGACTACTCCTCACTGTAATTCTTAATCCAAATGATAAAAATAAGTAATGCAGTATGCGGTTAAATCTTTTTGTGTAGTCTTGCGAAGGTTTCATTATCAAATGGGAAATTGTACAAATGGGAAATCGTATGTTGCAGTTGATACAAAGTTAGTTAATGGATTGGTAAACAGTTAATGAGGGGCGCATTTTGAGTTAAGTAAATATTGATTTTTGATTGACTACAAACAAAATAGATGTAAATTTAATTATTTAGCAAGATTAATTATTGAATATTGCTTGTGCTTTTATAGAATTAAATTATGGACATTATCCATTTTTTCATAGCAAAGATGGTACTTGCCTCTAGAATCTTATAAATTGCCCTAAAATGATTTTATATTCCTAAATTACTAATTCTACCGCTTTTGCACTTTATATACACTTTAAGGACACCTAGCGACATCTTGTAAAAGATTGTATAATAATAAATTAAAATATTTACACCAAATACAAATTATTTTACTTTCTGTTATTAACTTTGCACTCAAACATATTCTAAAAATAAAAATAATTATAAATCAACATAATATTAAAATTTTAAAAATTACAATTAAATTAAATAAACAAAATACTACTTTATTTGTGAAAAAATATTTCATTTGCGAAAAAAAAATCAACAGATATCAGTTGACATAAAATAAAATAAAATATAATAAAACATAATTAATTACTGTTATCTCTAACTACAATATAATGATGTCGGAAATATTTACTTTTCTGCCATATAACTTGAAATATGAATCCGAGAGCGGAGTAGCGGACATAATAACGATCCGTAGCTATAGCAACAAAATATAAACATAAAAAACATAATGTGATACATAAACGTGTGGTAATTGGTAATATGATGCGCACAAGTGGTAGGAAATTGTCAATTTACTACAGAAAAAATGGTAAGCCATGAAAATAGCCTTTTTGAAACGGCAATTCAACGTCGACTTACGAGAAATAGAAATAATTCAGATAATGTCAAATATTCTTGGTTGGAAAATACAACCACCGTTAACAGACGACGAGTAAGTAAAAAATAAAAAATAAAAAATAATTTATCTAACATATTTTATTAACAGTCAAGCTTATTTGAAACTACAAAAGATGAAGAAACCAGAGGATTTATGGCACAACTAAAAGATGCTCCAAGGTTCAATTCAGCAAAAGAAACTCTTCCTCATGTTTCATGTTATGTAAATAACATTTTTATTATAAGATAAGAAAATCATTATTTCAAAAATAATTATTTTATCCATTTAAATTTCAGTGTGATGGAAAAGAATGTATTGCACTTTTAAACACAAATTTATGCACATCTACAATCAAAAAGGATTTCGCCAATAAATTAAAGTAAATTAAATTTTTTAGTAAAAATCGAAATTTTTATTATTCTAATAAAATTTTTTATTTCTACAACTTAGTGGAATAGAAATTAATCGAAGAAGACAAAACAATGCAACACTTCATAAAGCCAAACTAAGTCTCGGTTCAACGTCTATTTTATTTCCATTATGCATAGGTAATAAGAAATAATTAAAAAATATATAAAATTTAATTTTTTTTAATCTAAAACAAATAAAATCTAGTGGAATCCGACTGTGATATCTGCTTAGGAGTTGATTTCCTTCGAAAAATGAATGCTTGTCTTAATTTTCAAGAAAATTGTCTTTTATTATCCAATGACAAAATTCCATTTAAAAGTGCTAAAGAAATTCTTTTGTCAACTTTGTAAAATCTTGATAGAAATGTACAAAACTGATATAAATATAAGATACTGTGTTAACTGATATATATTCTATACGTACTTGAGTTAAAGGTCATTCGAATCACATGACCTAAATTAGTTTTTCAATTGTGCTCTTCCTGACATTTTAATCTCAACTACGACGTTATGAAAATCACACGCTATTCCAAATTATGGTTTATGCTTATTGTAACATCAGTTTATTTCCTCCTGCAAATTTGTGCCAGCCATGTAACACATTCCTTAACCCTTTTAACGAGCTCTTACCAAATGTTGTACAACATTTTAAGTCTTTTAGGATATGTTGCATCAATCAAGGTAAAGAAAATCAAAAATTATTTTATTTTATTTTATTTTATTTGTTTTTAAATTTTATTAGATGTCACGTGAAACAACATTAAGAAATACCTTTGGTTGGGCTCGAATTGAAGTGTTGGGTTTACTGTGCAGTGTTTTATTTTTAACTGCTTTATGTTTTGGAATTGTAGTCGAATCACTTCAAACTATAGTTCATATGAGTCATCAAGATGCAATGCATCATCCCATAGTTGTTTTTGCAATAGGTTTAGTAGGAATTCTACTCAATTTACTCTGTTTTGTTCTTTTGGGAGGTTATACCCATTATCAAGGTTGTTTTTTGCACGTACAAGGGCATGAAGTTGAAGTTACAGTCGTTTTAACTGATGATGCTCGACGGAAAACATCAGACAAGAGTAATGAATTTCACTTTATCTCTCTAAAAAAAATTTAAAAAGATTAAAATTAAAAAAATAAATAAATAAAACATGAAAATAAGTGAATAACCTTAATATCTTTGAATAATCTAATAACATTGACCTTCTATGCAATTTTTAAAGCAGAATCGTTGAAAATAAATTTCACTTATTAGATGATGATACAGATTTCTTCATCCTTGATTTCCTACGAGACGTTTCAGTATGTGTTATTGTTGTCATCTGTAGTTGTCTTGTTTATTTTTACGAAGGCCAAACAGCTCTATTTTCAGACCCCTTGCTAAGTTTATTAGCAGTAGTGATTCTTGTAGGATCTACTTTCCCTTTTGGTAAATAATAATAATAATAATAAAAAGCCTTATGAATTCAATTAAATATTTTATCTTATCTTTTAGTCAAGCAATCAGGATTGATATTATTACAAACGGTTCCAGATAATATGGATATTGATTCACTTAAAAAACGATTTACTAATACAGTATTAATTAAAATTATAAATAAATAATATAATAATTGTAATTAATAATTATCTGTTTTAGTTTCCAGCTATTAAAAATATGCATGATGTTCATGTTTGGCGATTAACACGTGATAAAATTATAGCAACTGCACATATTGTTTGTGATGTTCCGGGTGATTTTCGCAACTTAAGATCAAGTATTGATGAATTTTTTCGAAAAGAAGGCATTTCTCTTGTCACAATTCAACCAGAATTCATTCAAGTCATTTAATTTACTCTTATTCAACTTTAAAATAAAACTCATTTTACTTTTATTTTTTTAAAAATAGTTATCAAGTGATAATACTCAAACATCATGCATTTTGGGATGCCGGAATGAGAAATTCAAGTGTCGAGCACAACAATGTTGTCCTGCTGAATGCAATAAGGCTGAAGACGATTCAATATCAGTTGTAAATACTTAATTTTGAAATAAACATTTGTTATAATTTTAAAAATATTTATCTACTTAATTTATTTTACCATAAAAAAATCAATTCTATGATATCCATTTGATGGCTCGCAAAGGTTCCAATTCGGCTCAAATTGAACAGAATGATGATAAAAACATTTTTGTTCTGAAATTATTAATTAATAAACAATTATTATTAATCAACCTTTAAACTCCGATAAATAATAATTCGTACCTTGCTGAATACAAAGCAGTGATGAACATCCCAGTAATTAAATAATTAATTAAATGACCATTTACTTAATAGCGCATAACTTAATTTCATTTGCGGGATCAATAAAGAACCATAAATAATTCATTTTCTATTTTAAATTTTCTTTCTTAGTTACACGCGGTATCAACTGAAAAACATGTCCGCCCGTTTCAGCGTTAAATGATTTGTACCTGAATAATCAGTGTGCGGAAGGAGAAATTTATCATCTACCGTCCTGTAAAATAAATTGGAATTTTGTTAACTCTTTTTTTAACAAACAAATTCGGCAAAACTTTTACCTGATTCTGATCAAAAACATTCCGAATGATCGTTGCTATGCAATATCAAAATTTGACACATCATAAAAAAATATAAGCAAATCGAAAAGATATATATTAAATTGACTTTTAATGATCTGATAACTTTTTTTTTAATTGAAAATTGACCTTATTTGCAAGAAAAATTGTTATTGATCTTTACAATTTCAAAACACAATAAGCTCATTGGTTGGTATTAATTCAACGCCGTCTAGCGGTTAAAATCCTAAAGAATGCTATCTGTATATTAAGAATTATGAATGACGTCAAAACACCTCAAGTTCTTTACTCAACTCCCGACAAGAGGTGACGTTATTTAAAAACCACCTGCCTGAATGGAACATTCTAGCTTTAGCACTGTGACCTTTCCGAAATAAGAAATAAAAACAAAATGTCAATAAACCTTATCCTTATTTATTTAGTGTACACTTAGTACAAAGATGAGACATAAAAAAATTAAATATATGACTATGTTAGTCGATTGCATCTAATGGAATGAACATTTAAAACATTTTGACGAAAAATGTCGATCCTTTAAATGATGATGAGAAACGGGAGGAACAAGATCAGAGGCGAATTTAAGTTGACACAGGTTCGGACTGTTCTTCAGCTTCCTCACCAACTTTAATATCCTCAGCCGACTTTAACTTTTTTGGCGGAGTTGCCTCTTCTTCCTTGTCGCCATTTTCATCATCTTTAGCACGTTTCAAATCCTCACTTTTAGGCTTAGTTTCAACGTCTTTTTCTATTTTTCAAATTTTTAAAAACAACAAAATTATTTTTTTTTCAATTTTTTTTTTAAAAAAGTGTAAAAACCGTTAATACCTTTATTTCCTTCATTCTCATTAGATGGTGTTTTAATTTCTTCGTCTTCTTTCTTCGCTTCTTCTTCCTTGGAATTCTAAAAATTTAAATAAAAAAATTTAAATATTTCTTTCAATTTTTTTTTATTTAATCTCAAAATTCAACCTCGTTGTTTTCCTCCACAGCAACATCTTCTTTTACAACTTCCTTAACTTCTTTCACTTCATTCATCTCTTCAGTGGGTTCAATCGGTGACGACTCACTGTCCGCGTTGCTGCAACAAAAGAAACGCCAATTCCAATATGTCGCCCTTTTTCACTCTCCCATGTGGCTTCCTTTCTACACAAACTTTCACCACTAAAAGTTTGTAAATTTTTACCTAGCTTGGTTCCTGGTGACTGGCATGGTGAAACTGCAGTTAAATGAAGCAAAAACCGGACAAAAATCCACGAAAACGAACGAGTCGAGATTCGCAATGGAAATTTCCCGCCTAACACTGTGAGTGTAGAAAGCACAGTATAGGGGAGATACAGTAGCGCAATGTGGCTTTAATTGTATGACCACTTAGTTTCTGCGCATGCGCGAAACGCCATCTAGCGGTTGAGAAGTATGCCGTGGCGTTTAAACCCTGTAAATGCATGTGTTTTCTCGTGTTTTACTATAAACAAGCATGGGTAAATGTGGTGGATGCTATTGTGGAGCAATAAATTGCTCCAATAATAAAAAAGAATCACCACACTTGACATTTTTTCGTGTTCCACTAGATAAACAACGGTA
>JAQFZN010000834.1:0-22079 GCA_034687075.1 Geophilus carpophagus | reverse complement strand
GCCATCTAAAAATAAAATATTTTATTAATATTAATTGTAATAATTTTTATTACATTTTTAATTTGTTTTTCCTTACCAATGGCATAACTGATGCATAATCAACTAAATATTTAACAAAATTATTCCAATTTTTACTGATAATTGCCCTGGAAATAAAATTTCGTACTCAATTTAACATCAACAATTTTTTTTTAAATATTAAAAATTAAAAATTTTCAATAGGCAAGGTCATATTGACTAAAAGCCTAAAACTTGACCTAGTAATATTAAAGTTCAATGACTTTGAAGAAAAGAAAATGAACATGAAGTAGAAATCTCAATGACCCCATTTTTTAACCCATTAACGAGTATTTTACCACAATTTCTTCCTCGTTTTATTTTCTCAATTTCGCGTTTAAAGTATGAAAAAACTCACGTTTCAATTAAAGTTGCATTTCTAATAAACCAAATGTCACAAAAAGTACGAGATATTAAAGATACAGCTACTAAAAGTAAGTAACCAACCTAGAAAATAAATTTAAATTTTTAAAATCATAATAAATATTCAATTTTTAATAATGTATAATTACTTCAGGCGAAAACCATCCTGGGATAACAATTTTTAATATTTTCCATAAATTTCTATTAAAAAAAAATGTCATTGTGTTTATTTTCTTTTTATTATTTTTCAAATAAATTATACCGGAAAAATATTCGGTCCACCTGTGCCTTTTCTTTTGGTCTTCGTTTCTAAAGGTAAATAAATAAAATAATATAACAAAACGTCAATTATAGTCAACAACAGATGTCGTTTGATGTATAGAGAGGAAGTATTTAATGTAATTTAATAATTTTTAATTTATTTATTAAATTTTAAAAAAATATTAAAAATTACCGTTTCAATTACGTAATGAATTTTCTCTTCATTTCTCCTAAATGTAAATCAAGATGTGTTATAGATTTATTGATTAGATATGAGGTATTAAGTAATTACTAACCTTTCAGTTCGCTTTTTTCTAGCTTGGTAAGCTAGCCATATAAATACAGAGATCGAACCACATCCCAGTGCCAAGTTGCGCTTATTTAGTTTGCTAAAAGCTGGTGCCATTTGCTTGTTTTAAAAAAATGAGTCTGATACAACTTTCCGTTGGTCACTTATGGTATTTATGTTTCCGACGATGGATTCAAGATTTATGGGATGTGCTATGACTGACTGTGAGTTCATAGTCACAGTCTTGTTACGTGAATTTCCATCTGGTGATGGTTTTGAGAAATTAACAAGGCGCCATTTTGATTAAATTTGAAATGCTGAAAACTGTTTTTACGTTGATTTCGTTAAATACTTAATAATTGATATTTAATTCGTGTTTTTATTTGTGTAACATTTGAGTTTAATAAATAATATTTTAGATTTTCTTTATTAAATAAAAACAACCAATCGTAAACTTCATTTTATTTATTTCTCTTCCATGATAGCAAAAAATAAAAATCTGTTCTACATCAACACACACCAATGCCATTCACATCCCCAAAAATTACCGTAATAAAGTCTATTAATAATTATTATTATTATTCTTACTTAAAAAACAAAATATAAAACAAAAATTATTCATTTACCAGTAACAAAAACAAAACTTACAGAAAAAAATAATTTTTTTTCTTAATAATAAAATGAATTTTTAAGCAATTTTAATTTCATTTTCAAATTATTTCTTATTTCCACCACCCCATAGCCAACCCTTAACCATTCCTGTAAGGCCAACTCCTTTTTTCTGCTCAACACGATCGTCAAACGACGGAAACTCGACATGATTAAGTGCGAGATCAAAAAACAACGGCTTACAAGCAACGGCTTTAAAATCAGGAGGAAATGGCGCAATACTTGGCTGTTTCGAAGTCAAATTCTGATCTTCATAATACTCATCCAAACGTTCGTATAACGGTTTCTTTTTCAAAATCGACGAAATTTTCTCGGTTTGATCGGTCACATCATCCGAGCCCAGAATGCTCAACGCATGCGCAGAGTATTTCTGACCTTCAACCGCTTTAAGAATATCTTCAACTTCACTAATTAAATCCTAAAAATGAGAAAAAAGAGAAAAATTTTTAATTAAAATTATTTACAATTTTAATCTAAAAATTCACATTTACTTTATCCAACAAACTCTTATTTTGTAATGCTTGTTTGCAGTAAGCTTGTACTCGTTCATACAAGGCTATTGCTTCCAACCATTTTTTATTAGTTGCAAATAGTTGTGCAATGTTGTAACTTCGCAATGCTTTAAATGCGGTTATTCGAGCTATCAATAATTGGGTGAATTCAACATCATCTGATACGCCCGGTAGTTGAAGAATTTCGCTGAAATTCTAAATTAAAAAACGAAAAAAACTCGTGTAATCATTATTTCTAGGTCAAAGACCTTAAAAACATGTGTGGGAGTAATTTAAGGTTGAAAATAAGGAAATAAAAATAAAAATAAAAATGATTAATGATATTATTAATCAATTTCTAAAATTAGCCGTTTTTTCAAACATGGCGGCCATTTTCAAATTCAATTCTTACTTGAACAATAGTTTCATAAAGTCGAATTAATTCTTGAGGTTTCGTAGTCTTTTTCGCATCAGGTGCACGATCACCACCTCCCATTTGTTGTTGTTTCACACCACGAATCATCAACAAATTTCTCTCAATCGTTTTGCTTAAACGAATATAAACAACATATGAATGCAAAAAATGGAGGCTGCTGATTGGTCCATCAACTGTTTTCAATTTAAAATTCTAAAATGGAATTAAAATAATTAATTTCACAAATAAAAGAGCTTAAAATTAAAATAACAAATTTCTTACGGGATCATTCTTCAATTCGTCGCGTAAAACCTGAATTGCATCTTTACATTCCATCAATAACGATTCGTAAACGGATATTTTCGATTCTAAAGTATTCGCTCTTTGAACTTCGTGCTCACTTTCTTGTACATTGAGTAAAAATACGCGAACTTTTTCATGTTTAACGGGAATAGTTCGTCCTCGCCAACTAACTTCCGATAAAGTTGCCGCTTGTTTTTCACGAGTTTGAGCGATCAAAGCCTAAATTCATTAAAAAAAACAATAAAACTAACAAAAATTAAATAAAAACCACAATTAATATATAAATACATCTAATTTCGAGGCTAAAATATCCTCGCCAACAGTTCGTCGCATTTGTTTCAAATCGTTAATGGCCGACTTATCTCCGATGTTGTACGAACAATAACGAATATTAGGCTTAATTTCATCAATTCGTTGATGATATAAAATCTGTTCTTCCTCACTCAAAGCGCTTGACAACTTCTCATAAATAGTACTAATTAAAATAAAATCAATCATTAAAGTAAATAAATAACATAAACTAACTAAATAAATAAATAAATCAAACTAACAGCGCTTTTTCAAAATCATCCATAGCAAACTGCCATTGCTGTAATTCAAACTGCAACGTTCCCTTCATCCAAGCAGCGTAAGCTTGAGCTTCCAATTTAGTACGTGCATCACATTTTTTACTTTCGCATAAACGTTCCAATTCCTCAGTATGTTTGGCTGCTTTTTGCATTCGTCCCATTAAATGAAATCGTTTACGTAATTCCGTATTTGCTTCTTGTTTCAACTGCATCGCATAACTCCATGCTCTTTCCGCCATAACCAACGGAATGTATAAGTACCTAAAACACATTTTTGTTAATAATTTTCATCTACGATTATTTGTTTTGCATTTTTCTTACTTAACATCACTTAAAATTTCCTCGGTGATTTTTTTTCCTTGAAATCTGTGTCGATTTCCTTGCATGAAATGCAACGTTTTGCGCAATCTACGAAGACGACGGGTGCAATAGCTTCTATACCGTTGATAATCCCCATGTCTAAGGCCATGTTGCATCTGTGCATCTTTAATAATGGGTAAAACTGAGAAAGAAGTTTGGTTAAGGTCATAAATTTACATAAAATTATCATTAATTCCGCCATATGTCGATAATAAATAATAGATTTTAAATTATGTCGAATGTTTTAGAAAATAATTTGTTAAATTTATGTTTGTTTGAAAGGATACTTTCCAAGGATAAAGTGTGTTTGATATTATCAACGCCTATTTTGATGTGATCACTAGAACTTTGATGCTGTCTTACAGACACCACGATGTCTTCGTCGGCCGCCATTGTAGCTGACGATTTTAATCGGGCTGATGAAAGTTTACGATAGTTCATGTTTGTGGTTTTGATATAAAATTAAGAGAATAAATAGTTATAGTTAATTATAATGTGTTTTAAATGTAAATTTGATTTCGATCTTTATGTAAAATATTTAAATTTTATTTTATTTATGCTTTTAATTACATATATTCTCGCTAGATGTCAGTAACTGTTTTTTTGCAAATTTTTATAATTAAAAAAATAATTAATATAAAGTATTGTATTTAATTTTTATAAAATTTATAAATTTAATATAAATAAAATAATTGAAAAATCTGGTTAATTTTGTGTGTTTGCATCACCTCTCTCATCTCGTATCGTCCATCATTGAAAAAAAATGGCGGCGGCCAGGATAATTCAAAATTTAGCCTCCAAAACCATCTTAAAACGATACAATTTCTGTGTGAAATCGTATTTAAATCAATCATCACTTACTCTACATACTACATCAACAATTTTATTTCCTTTTAATAAATCACGTGACAAAAATCAGCCAGATGTATTAAACATTTTTCTAGAAGTAATTGGAAACGGAGCTAATGGCATGCCAAAAAGTTTGCGTGTTGTATCAAATGGAAAAGTGTATGTTTATCTAAAAATACAAGTAAAAATTTAACAAAAATTTAAAAGAAAATGAAATAATTTTATTTTTAATCTTTAGTTATTTATTCAACTCTGGTGAAGGCCTTCAAAGAAATTTAGACAACTTAAATTTCAATTTATGGAAAATAAATGGGATTTTCATCACTTACAAAAATTGGAATAATTTAGGAGGATTACCAGGACTTATACTAAGTCTTGAAAACAGATTTAGAAGTATAGATTTGTATGGACCACCAAGAATTGTACGAATTGTGTGGAATTTTGTCAAAAATTTGTATTTATCACTTTGTTTTATTGTATAGGAAAATCTATTAACTGCTTTAAGCAGTTTTAAACATGGAATACACATGAAAATAGGTACGAAAAATATTTGAAACTAAATATTTTACTTAAAAAAAATATATAAAAAATATTAGTTTAAATTTGTATTTATTTTTCTAGATAAACATGAATATTTTGATGAGCCATTTAATGATGGCGGACTTAGTTTTACAAGTATTCCGATTTTTAATTCAGTAAATGAAAAGAGGATTTTTGATCGTTCAAAATCAAATAATTTTTCTAATGCTTCAAAAGTTCCATTAGAATTGCTTGATTCACGTGATGTAAGCATAGCTTATGTTTGTAAAAGTTGTTCAGTACCTGGCTTGTTATTATTGGATAAATGTGTTGAGTTGGATATCCCATTGTAAGTAAAAATGAAAAGTTAACACTACCGTAATGCAGGTTGAATGCTGCCAAATTGTTTTTAAAAAGTTAAATAAAATCTTCATTTTAAGAGCTATAGCTTTGAAACTTGGCAGAAACATGTCCCATACTTAGATAAACAAGTCCCAATTGATAAAAAAATATTTTTATAAAATATCTCAATTCTTTTTGTAAAAAATATGGTGGCTGCATTCACCCACAACTTGGGGTGAATATGGCCAAAGTAAAAAAAAATCTTTTAATGATTTATTTGGCCAAAAAATGCTTGTAATAATTTTATTTAACTATTTTACTTATTTGCTGATACAAGCATCTTTAGTAGTTTTACTATGTTATTATTATTATTATTATAATAATGTAAGTTTTCATTTTTTGGCCACTTGAATGTTAATATAAACAATCACTTCCTGTCTTGGGGTGAATTTGGCCATAGGTGGCTGCATTCACCTCCACATGTTAATACTAACTCTAAAACAGTCCTGTATCCTATCAATACAATATTTGGATCTATTTTTTTTTTACAAAAAGATAAAGTATCAAAGTTTATTGTTGTAAAAAATTGGGCTTAAATAACTACTAGTTTGTTTATTTAACATTAATAAAAGCATAATTTTAATTCAGTTTTTTTTTAAATTGAAGCTAAATACCTATAGAAAATTATTCAGTACATAACTTTTTAAGAAACAGATTTGCAGTAAGCGTACAAGCTTTTAAACAAAAAAATTAAAAGTGGCCACATTCACCCCGCCTTACGGTATTTGATGTTTTATAATTTTTTTAAATTTTTTATTTGCTATTTTTCTTTGCAAAGGCAGCTAGTAAGAGAATTAAAAAATGGCGAACCTGTAGTAACGTTACCAGATGGAAGATTAGTTAAATCTGCTGATGTTTTCACACCTGTGCAACCACCAACAGTGTTTATGAGTAAATATCTTTTCTTTTTTAAAAATGTGTAGGAATTTAATTTTTCTGACGATAGATGGCGTGAAGTTAATTTTTGAATTTTAACTGACATAAAAATGAGGAAATTTCTTTATTTATTTCTAGTAATCGACTGTCCAACGGAAGAGTTTCTCGATTCACTTTTACAAAACGAAGAGTTAAAAAATTATCAAATTTTTGATAAATCGAATTCAACCGATATTCCAGCGGAGTTAGTTGTTCATTTCACACCTAATGATGTTATACATAACCCAAAATATAAAAATTGGATTTCACGGTTGGTTATATTATATTATAGAAATTAAAAATTCAAAATAATTTATTTTGAATCGTAATCAATTTGAAATTGAATCAATTTGAAATTGAATCAATTTCAGGTTTCCATCAACTACTCAGCATTTAATTCTCAACGAATCGTGTCCTAGTTTAGTCGATTCTGAGGCTAATCGATTACAACATAAATTAAATCTCATTCATTCTGATGTATTTCCATTACTAAAATCTTATATTCCTGAAAAAGCAATTGAAGGTTCAAATATTATTTTAGCTGAACCATTACTTCGGTATTCAGTTTTCCCACAAACCGGATTTGATAAGTTGTTTATTGTTTTTCAATTCAAATTTGAACTATTTTCTATTAATTTTTGTTATTTTATTTACAGAAGTAAGATTACACAATTAGATATTGAATCTTGTATAAATGACGTGACTAGAATTCCAGAATGGAAAGAAAAATATGATAAATTTGAAAAGCATGTGAAGAATTATTCAAAATCAAACAAATCAGGTTTAAAGTTATAACTTTTTTTTCTATTAAAACTTAATTTTTATATTAAAATTCATTTAGATTATGATTTAAAATATCCACAAATAACATTTCTTGGTACTTCTTCTACTGTTTCAACATCAACGAGAAATGTGAGCTGTATTTTACTCAGATTAAAGTAAAATTTTATCAATTTCTCAAATTTTTTATTCGAATTTATTAAAATTGATTATTATGTTTTTTTTAGTCAGTCGAAATATATGATTCTTGATTGCGGAGAAGGAAGTTATGGTCAAATGTTAAGGTTTTTTGGCTCAACAGAGACCGCAAACATTTTGAAAAATTTGTCCGCCATTTTTATCTCTCATCTTCATGCTGATCATCATTTGGTAAATAAATTTTACAGTATTTCATCAACTTTATTTTACAATTCAAAATAACCAAAAAAATTCACAATGTCCAAATATTAAGAAATGCCTACTAATGCTGATAGATTTCTGATAGTTTGCTGATTTTGAGTTTTTGGTTATTTTGAATTTTTTGTTCGGGCGAATCGTGCTCGGCGAAATGATCGATTTCCTACAAAATATTATTATAATTACACAAAGTTAATCTAATTATTAGGGATTAATGCAGATTTTAGACGAACGTGAAAAGTTGATGAAGAACGATAGAAATTTGATTGAACAGCCATTGCTTTTATTAGCACCACGACATATGGATCGTTGGTTATCTATTTATAACAACACCATGACTCCCATATTGCATCAAATCAAGTTAATACCAAATGGCGAGCTTTATCAACGCCAATCTTGGCCTAGAAGATTTCGTCAAATGTTTGATCATTTAGATTTAAAAGAGGTAGAGAAATGAGCAAATCAGTTGTAAAAAGAAATAATATTTTTATGTATTTATTTCAATTTAAGATAAGTACAGTCAAAGTGCGCCATGTTGCACTTACATATGGTGTGATAATCACATTTAAAAATGGTAGAAAAATTGTGTTTTCGGGTGATACCATGCCCAGCAATGATTTGGCAGAAGCCGGCAAAAATTGTGATCTTCTTATCCACGAAGCGACGTTAGACGACAGTCTTATTGATGAAGCAAGGAGTAAAACTCACAGGTTTTTATCTTATATTTATCAATTAGCAAAGTGTGTCCCAAAAATTATCAACATCAGTTTTTCTGAAATAAAAAATTTTGGTTTTATTTCTTGCCATTATCATATAATGCATTTGCAATCCAA
This sequence comes from Geophilus carpophagus, assembly GCA_034687075.1. Taxonomy (NCBI): domain Eukaryota; kingdom Metazoa; phylum Arthropoda; class Chilopoda; order Geophilomorpha; family Geophilidae; genus Geophilus; species Geophilus carpophagus. The sequence continues at coordinate 13,608 of JAQFZN010000834.1, read as the reverse complement.
ATTTCAATCAATTAGATTGAACAGAAAATGATTTATAACAAAAAATTATCAACATATATGAAAATGAACCTGGTTGACGCGCCTCTGCTCCTGCCTACTGTCGTCTGGTGTCAGCCGAACGGGGGAATCCCATGCCGGCACCAACCGGTGTAATTGTGAATTGGATGCTGCATTGTTTTTGTTTGGTTTTTTATCTCAAACTTTAACTTTACATGGCTAATGCTAAGGTAAAGTTTTAGTTGTATTTGTCATGCATAACTATCACCACCTAGTGGCAATTTTCAATGAATTTTGGAGTGAAATTTTTGCAGCAGTGTGTGTGTGGGTCTTTTTACTAAAGGTAGTCATGATGGGAACAGATTACATGTGAAACTCTACAAAAACGTATCAAATGAATGAAAGAGAGTTTTTGAAGTGATTAAAATGAATAGGAAATTTATTGAATATTAATTATCCACTTTCTAATAAGTATTGTTATTATTTTTATGTGTGCAAGTTATTTTTTTCTTTCTACATTTGAATATTTTTAGCACAACTTGTCAAGCTATTGAAATTGGTCGGCGTATGAAAGCAAAATTTATCATGCTGACGCATTTTAGTCAACGTTACGCTATTGTTCCTATATTCACCGATGAGTTTGACAACAATGTTGGAGTTGCTGTAGATAATATGACGGTATTTATTGAATTTTAAATTGAAAAAATGTTAATGGTTTTTCAAACTTTTTCTCTATTTTTACAAACAGGTATCTTTAAATAATGTAGGTTTAACTTCGTTGTTCAGGCCCATTTTGGAAGAAATTTTCAAGGACGAAATTGAAAAGAATTTAAATAAAATGCAAGAGAAATTAATTGCATTAGAAAGGGATGAAGAAAGGAAAAAAAGAGAAAATAGCAAAGAAAAAAGTGTAATCGATCAACTAATTACTTTAATAAAATAATTTTCAACTTGGAATTCCGTTGGTTTAAATTGTCGCCGCCTGACGGTAATATTATACACTATTCTAGTTAAATGGCCGCCACTTTTTGATTTCTATTTAGTTTTCACGTATATAAAACAAACAACTGTGGCTGTTCCCCAGGGTCGTCGCAGCTGGCTTCGAGCCATGGCTGCTTTATCGGCAGCATGCTTTCTTGTTAAATGCAAAGGAGCGCTTTATCCATGTAATTATGAGAATGAGATGGAGGATAAACTCGATGCGTTGAGTTTGGCTGAAATGTGCAGTGACGCTATAGTAAAGGATGCGGGATTCACGAAACTAGTTTTAGCTCACATCCCTACACAAATCTATTATTTACTCATGAAACGAGCAGTAAATCAAGGTATATTATACTCTATACGTTGATTTACTTATTTATTTATGTTTATTTAATATTTTTTTTGGTTTTTAGTTTATCATCGCGCAATTTCAACTTTAATTTCAACTTGGCCGTTTCGTGTGATAACATTAAAAGAATTATGGCCGCTGTTTTCAAGTTTTATCAATATTTATGACAATAATAAAAGACAAGAATTTATTAAACACGCAGCAACCGTTACAACAGTTTTGATTAATTCATTCGTTAAAATTGTAAAAAATGATGAAAGAAAAAGCGTTTTAAGAATTTTGGATCTCAGAGGATTTCCTATAAGTAAATATTTGGTTCAGTTGTGAATTGATAAATAAATTGGGATTTGTTATATTTTTTTAGTGGATCGAACCTTAAAAAATTTATCCTGCGCTCTGCAAACATTAATAAATGATGAAGGATTGAGAGAGAGAGATAAATGTAAGTTAAAATGTGAAAAAAAAATAAAATAAAATTTGTTTTAATTTCAATAATTTCTGTATTTCTTTATTTTTAGTTCATATTTTCGTTGATTGTACCATCAGAGATGACGATACCTACCTTGAATTACTCTCAGCAATTGCAATTAACTCAAAACATAATTGTAAATTACGTTTACACATCACAAAAATGGATATTTCATGTGTTGATGTAGCACAACTTGCAGATTTGCTTGGAAAACTTGAACCAAATGTAATTTCTTGGTAGGGATGTGCTGAATACTAAAGTCAGGAATATTCAAAAATCTTGAATAATGAACAATTATTTTTACTATTTCATTTTTGAAATAAATTTAATTATTTAAATGAAAATTTAATACCTAAATTTGCAAATCATCATTTTTTTTATTATAAATTTTTTTTATATATTTTTATTATACATTTTTTTGTATTTATATCGGACAAATATTTGGCACATCCCTATTTCCTAGTTAATTAAGAACTGCAATTTTATTTGAAATTTAGATTAATCAATCACATCAAGGTAATAAATTTCTAAAATTTTTAAAATTGTTGATTGATTCATTATAAATTCAAAGTTTAACTACAAATTATTTATAAATAATTATTATTTCTATTGCAACAGGAACTGACAGCTGTTTCTTTACAATTCAACTCATTAGGAAACGATGGTTTCATCAAATTACAGCCAATTTTAGCCACTTTTCAATCTATTACTGCGTTGGATTTATCATGCAACAATTTACAGTTGCCAGTATTTATGAATTTATGCAATCAACTACCACACGTTAATCGTTTGGATCTGAGTAATAATCGTCTCAGCAACTGCCTCGTATTTATTTTACCCAAAAATGTACTTGAAAGATTCGAATATTTGAAACTATCTGCTTGTCTTCTTAAAGAATCCGATTTAAATCACTTGCACACGAATTTAAGTGATTGCGAATCAAAATTATGTGAATTAGATTTAAGTGAGAACTCAATTTTAAGTCATACATTTAATAAGAATTTATTACCGAAACTATTTAAAAAATTACAAATCAGTTTACATATTTTAGAAATGGAGGACTGTTTGTTTACATCAAACGACTTACCTTTTCTTATAGATTATCTGTTAAAAATGAAAAAATTACAGTTTATCAATTTAGCTAGGCATCAATTCACATCAATTTGTATTATTAAAAATATTTCACACTTAGGATCACTGCCATCTTTAAAATGTATACGAATTTCTTATCCTGAAGATTGTTACCAAGATGAATTTGAATTGAAAAGAACGTTGAGCGGAAAAATAGATCATGAGATTAACAAATGGCGTGATTCGAAAGTGAAAATAATATGGATTTAAATAATTTATTAGTAATAATAAATTTGTTTTATTATGTTTTATTATTACAAATATAAAATATTTTAAAAATCATTTGCGGCGCATTGACAACCAGCTTCAATTTGACTGTTATCCCAAATACACGAGCAGCTTAAATTTAAATCGCAGCATTTAAAATGTTTACTGCATTCATCGTAGTCTTGTAACGATTCTAGACATCTGGAAATGATAAAATTGAATAAAATTACCATTTTCTTATTTACTTTTTCCATACTCTTTAACAGGACTGAAATCAACCGGCAGGAAATAACATGCGAGGATAAAAATTAGAGCAAATTTCATTTTAAAATTCGAATTAAGGAAATCACACACTCGAAATTATTTTTAACTTAGAACTAATTATATTTATTAAAAAAATTTCCTTTCATAAGGCTTCAATTTGTTAATTTTATTAGCAATAAAAAGGTAATTAAAGCAGACAACATTTTATTTGAGTTCCCGTCATTCGTTTGAATTACGTCATCCGAACAGATGGAGCATAATTCAAAATGACGGCCATCAAGTAAGAAGAGTTACGTCTTCTCGATAAATTGCTTGGTAATCGTCTTTAATTAATTCAAAATCGATCATTTTCTCACCACATTTTCTCACTTATTACGAAACTTAATTTACATATTTAAAATTATCCTCTAAATTAATTAAATCTATTGAAATTATTATACGAAGCCAAGGTCGAATCATTTTCATTATAGGAAACCTGAATTCCGAGAACTGGGGTGTGACGTCAGACTTCAATCAACACCTTTAAACTTATTATACAAACACAGGAGATAAACTGACGTCACTCATTTCCTTTTGATGTGTAGGAATAAGCAAAACTAGCAGACGATTGCAACTGGATTTTGATAAATAGAAGCTGCTAAAAACCGGGAATATTAACAGCAGTCAGTTGGCCTCCATACACGACAACGTGAAACAAGAAATAAGAGTATCCCCGACTTCACTAGACAGAAATGGCGCCGGCGAAGAAACAAATTCGTGTTGCAAAATGGTATTTCGGCGGATTAGCCGGGAGTGGGGCTGTTATGATTACTCATCCATTGGACCTTTTAAAGGTAGTAAAAATAGATCTAAAAATATTTATAAATTATTTTCCAACTCTTGCAATGCTTATTTTAATTTTAAATGTTATTTTAAATATTAAAATATTCATTCAAGTGAATTTAACGTCCTTTATTTTTCAAAAAAAAAGTTATGTAATTTAAATTGAATTTGAAAAATAATGGCGCCGGCCATTAAAATATGAAAGAAGAAAAAAAACCGTTGTATCTTTATATTGATCTTAATAGATTTTATTACTCGTTCGAATGTTTCATTGGTGTTTTGTGTGGGTGTGAACAGTAATGATTTTATTTTATCACGAGATTTAACATGATTTACTGATAAGCCGAAGATAGGGTTATTGAGTTTTAATGGATATTTCTTGTTAATGCGATTAAATTATTTGATACTGTGGATCAGGCTGTGAAATTTGAGGTTGATGCGAAGGACGTTTCTGGGATGTGGTAGAAAATTGAAATTTAAAATTTTATTCTACTTACCTCGTGACCTATTTAATGTTGACTAGTTTTTATAGTGTGGTTTTGTTTTTTTTTTAGTTTTTGTGCTGGTGAAGGAATTGGAAATTACGTTCGGTTTTAGTTTTAAAATGAGATGTAAAGATAGTTGATTTGAATTTGGTGTATAAATAGATGTGGGATTAAGATCGATTTTTTATATTGAGTTTAATATTGGTTTTTTTTAGGATTAGCTTGTAACGAGTAATATCGGTTTTGACGATTAAGTTAGTCGATTCTTTTATTTAAAATATCGATATTTTGGTTTTCTTAAATTTAAAAATTGATAATTATGAAATTAAAAAAAGATTTTAAATGGAAAAAAATTTATAATAATAATCGATTTTTTTATTTAAAATATCGATATTCTAGTTATTTTAAGAAATTTGAAAATCAATAATTATAAAAATAGAAAAAAAAAATCGATAATCGTTTTATTATAATATAAAAATATCGATATTAATAATCCATTTTAAATGGGAAAAGATTGATATTAATAATCATTTTATTATTTAAAATATCGATAATCTTGTTTTAAAAAACTTAAAAATCGATAATTAGAAAATTAGAAAAATTATTTTTCTAAGAAATAAAAGAAGTCGATAGAGTAATAATGGATTTTAAATGGAAAAAAATTAATACTAATAATCGATTTTAAATGGGAAAAAAATACTAATAATCGATTTTAAATGGGAAAAAAATAATACTAATAATCGATTTTAAATCGGAAAATCGATATTCCTCATAAGATAAAAATCTACATCAATTTTAAACGTGAAAAAATTGATATCAGTAATCGTTTTTCTATAATATAAAAAAATCGATATTAAGAATCGATTCTAAACAATAAAAAAAATCGATTTTTAATATTAAAAAATTCTAATTTCAAAAATCGATATAAATCATAAAATCAAATAGCTTTTTAAAAAATTTAAAAAAAAAATCGATATTTAAACTTAAAAACAATCGATTTTTTACATATTTTCCAAAAACATTCTACTAAACTCAATAAAACCCTCCAATCTATCAACAAAATTAAATTCAATATATAAAACTCCCTAGGTCCATCTACAGACTCGAACCGAAGGAAAACAGCTAAGTCTCCTGCGAATGACAGTTCAAATTATCAAGAGAGATGGCTTTCTTGGTATGTATTCAGGACTCAGCGCGGCCATTTTAAGACAGGTAATTTCATTTCAATAACAAATTCATTACATTAAACATACATTTATCTCTATTTTAGATGTCGTATACAATGGTGCGATTTGGAGCGTACGAGCTCATTAGAGAGCGATTGGTGGAACCTGGAACAATTCCTTCATTTAAAACTAAAATCTTAATGGGCGGTTTAAGTGGATTAATAGGTGGCTTTGCAGGAACCCCTGCTGATATGATCAATGTCAGGTATAGAAATTTGAGTATTAGAAATTAAAAATAAAAATTTTTTTGAAAAAAGTTGCTAAAATATAATTTTTTTATTAAAAATAGGATGCAAAATGATGTAAAGTTGCCTAAGGAACAACGAAGAAAGTAAATAATTTTGTATAGCCGCCATTTTCTTTTTAATTAGCTCCATCTATTGAGCTCTTACTCAACTCGTTGAATTAAAATGAACATGGCAGATTATAATTTGAATGTTTACGTTGGTATCGTTAAGGAAAATAATTTCGGGAATATCATTTTTTTGGTCCATTTAAATCATTCATAGTAATCTCTGCTAAAATTTGTTTAAAAATCAAATTTTAGTGGTGACAAAGCAATGGCGCTTCGACTTGAAGTCGTAGTATCATTATTTGACCAAGGATTTGTAAAAAAAATCGATACTAAATGAAAAAAAAATCGATTTTTAATGTTAAAAAATTTTATTTGACCAAGAATTTGTTAAAATAGAAAAAAATTTGAAAAAAACCTTTTTCTGTAATATAAAAAAAAATCGATATTAATAACCGATACTAAACGGGGGAAAAATCGATTTTTAATATTAAAAAATTTTAATTTTAAAAATCGATGTTAATTAAGAAATCAAATACTTTTTTATAAATTTAAAAAAAAATCTATATTTAAACTCAAAAACAATACATTTTTTTAAATATCTTCCATTTAATATCCAATTCTTTACGAAAAACAATATTAATAATATAAAAAATCGATTTTTCTAAACCTATTTTTACAAATCAGTTCAAATAACATCTCATTATTTAACCTCATTGTAAAAATAGCCAACTTCTGGCAAACATGAATGAATTTCAACCATATAAATAGATAAACAACAATACAGTTACTGTAAACATTCGAATCCACTCAAAAAAATCATCAATTTCTTAAAACTTCATCCCTAATTCAAAACTCAAATTTCATTAGCTACAAACATGCATTAGACGGTCTATGGAAAGTATGCAAACAAGAAGGAATCATTAACATGTTTCGTGGAGGTGGAACTGCAACCATGCGAGGAGGAATGATGAACATTGGCCAGGTATAAATAAAAACCATCAATCATTTTCTCACTTTAACCTTTCTTCAAATTTGATTCTTCGCCAAAGCAAATATAACGACTCACTCAGCATTTGAATTCAACATTGATTGATGCTTCCATAAACAATAATAATAATCATAAAGAATTCAAAGATAAATAAATATTTAAATATTTAAATTTAAATAAATATTTATCTTTATATTTCATTTTCTAATTCTATTTATTAAATCTATTTTTATAATTTTTCCAGTTATCATTCTATGATCAATCGAAACAAATGCTAATGGCGTCTGGCTTTTTTGTTGACAATCTCGCCACACATTTCACATCAAGTATCATAGCTGTAAGTATCAAGTATACAACAAATCTTATATTTACATACGAAAATTGAATATTAATTCGAAATAAACAGGGAGGATGTGCAACCATCCTTACACAACCGATTGATGTATTGAAAACGATGATGATGAATGCAAAACCAGGAGAATTCAAGGTATTTTATTGAAAATTAATATTAATTCCAATTCACTGACCTCATTTCCATATAATTCCATCCCAATTTACTCTTTTATAAATTGATTTCATTCAATATAATCAATATTTACATCAAAACATGTAATTCCAACTGAAATTGGGTCAGTAAATTACTCTAATTATTCAAATTATTTTCAATTTCAAATTTCAGAGCATTCTACACTGTGCTCAAGTCACTGCCAGAGGTGGACCATTAGCATTTTTCAAGGTATTTTATGTTAAATAATAAATTACATTTTAATTAAAAATTAATTATTTTTCAGGGAACTGTACCTGCATTTATCAGACTTGCACCCCACACCATTTTACTGTTCATTTTTTTCGAACAGTTACGATTGACTTACGGAGAATTAAAATAAACTAATCATTAATATTTTGGATATACTTACTGACTATATGTGCCAATATTTTCTGAATTTTTTTCAAACTTGTGTATTAAAATAATCTTGTAGTTTTTTGACATTTTTCTCGAAACGTTATTTTGTGTTAAAATGGAAGTTATAATGTATATAATGAAATAAATCGCGCAGGACATGTATTCTAATATGTATAATATTGTTTACTCATTTGATTAATAATGCTATCGTACTGCGAACGTTGTGTTTGTTTGTTGGCTTCGGCTCGCGCCATAACATCTCTATCGTGATCAACCGGCTCAGTCTTGTTCGGAATTCTGTTAGGTCGCGTGGTCTAATGAACATTTGTAACTAAATTCAAAATGAAGGCCAGCACGTAAGAAGGCTAAAAGAACCTTCTAGATAAAATTATTTGGTAAAAATGTTTTAAAATAGTTTTCGATTAATTTATTCTTTTATTGTCACGTAAAAAGTTTATTTAAAAAATGAATTGAAATAATACGAAAAATCATTCGGAAATGGAACACTAGTTCAGGGTTTATTTTATACGCATGAAAATATACATATTTCTGTTGATGTTCGAGAATTAATGACGTCATTGTTTTAAATTTGATATTTAGGAATATAAAACTAAGCAGACGATTGAAAGAGTTTAGAAAAAAAGCGAATTATTAAAATAATCAAGAAGAGCCATCAATTGGCACAAATTCTAGGCGACGCTAAAGTATAAAAGAACCAAGTATTATATTTATAAGCAACAACACACACACAAGTCAAAATGGCGGAAATGAAACAAGAAGTCCGTGTGGCAAAATGGTGGTTTGGAGGTATCGCCGGTACCGGAGCGGCTATAATTACCCATCCACTGGATTTGTTAAAGGTAAAAAAAAAAAATCAGTAATGAACATATATCTGAGAAATAGGATTTTTTGGAATTCGAAATATTGATTTAAAATTTTAATTAAATATCGATATTTAAACTGATATGAAATTTTTATTAAATATCGATATTTAAACCGATATGAAATTTTTGTAGAAATCGATGTTTTTAAAAAAAATTTCAAAAAAATTTTTGTAGAAATCGATGTTTTTAAAAAAAATTTCAAAAAAATGAAAATACTATTTTTAAATTTATTATTTCAATAATAGGTCCACTTGCAAACACGGACAGAAGGAAAACCGTTAGGTTTAATAGGAATGACCATTAGAATTGTCAACAGAGATGGTGTAATTGGCCTGTACGCAGGTTTAAGTGCCGCCATTTTGCGACAGGTAAATAAAAATATATTTAATAATAGAAAATTAATCATTTAATCAATTTAGTTGAGTTATACTATGGTTCGATTCGGTGCTTACGAACTTTTGAGAGATCACATGGTAACCCCTGGAAGGGTTCCCACATTCACAATTAAAATCGCAATGGGTGGTATAAGTGGTTTAATTGGTGGTTTTGCTGGAACACCTGCTGATATGATTAACGTCAGGTAGAAAATAAATAAAAATTAATTAAATAATTAATTTAAATCTTTTTCTTTTCAAATTAGAATGCAAAACGACATCAAGTTGCCTGTAGAAGACCGAAGAAAGTAAATCGATTTTTAAGATTCGATATTATTAAATTCGATATTTTAAAATTTGAATTATTATTTCAGTTACAAACATGCAATAGATGGGCTCTGGAAAGTATATAAAGAGGAAGGAATTCATATGTTGTTTGCTGGCGGTGCAACTGCCACTATTCGAGGCGGGTTGATGAACATTGGCCAGGTAAATTTGGCAATTTCACCTTTTCCATACACCCGGTTTTTGAAATAACAAAACGGCCATATTGATTATTAATTTGATTTCCAGTTATCATTTTATGAACAAGCCAAGCAAGTTTTAATAGATTCTGGTTTCTTTATCGATAATCTTGTAACCCATTTTACATCCAGTATCATAGCTGTAAGTAATTTATTATTTGAAGAAATAAAAATAAAAATAAACCAAATAAATGTTTAGGGAGGAATGGCGACCATTTTAACTCAACCTATTGATGTAATGAAAACCCTAATGATGAATGCAAAACCCGGAGAGTATAAGGTATAAGAAATGAAATTTTATTGTTTGAAATATTTAAAATGTATTTCTTTTTAGAGTCTTATACATTGTGCGCAAGTAATTGGCAAGGAAGGACCGACGGCCTTTTTTAAGGTTTTCTACGAGTTGAATATTGAATAATGCAGTTGAATAATTGGTTTCTTGAATTTATTTATAGGGCACTGTTCCAGCATTTATTCGACTTGCGCCTCACACTATTCTACTGTTCGTGTTTTTCGAACAGTTGAGAATTTTATACGGGGACACGAGATAAAAGTCAAGTCGTTTATGATTCGTTGGGGGGTTGTGCTGAAATAACTACCAGAACAAGAAGAAATCTCTACTAGTTTGATATCTTGAAAAGAAAATTCAATTAAATAAGTGCCTATAAAATAAACCGTGCTGGCCATGTATTTTTAAAAATGCGCATTTTATTTGAAGGAATAAATTCAAAATTTTTAATACGTATGTCATGTATGTTTTTTTGAAATGAAATCGATAAAAAATGAAATCGTCTGCTATAATTTAAGCCTAGCAATGGCGTCGTTCTCGCTACGAATAAACAAAGAATTTAGATGACATCAGAAAATATCATTTTCATCTGTTGTTTGTTATAGTTACATACGTCACTGAATGAAAACGTACCTTAGCAACCGATCGATTGAAAAATGGCGGATATGGTTTATTTATTCAGTACATCAGTAGACGTTTGTATGTTCAGCCATCCTACACATCACGAAATGCGCCGGAAATATAAAGGTAAAAGATGAATAATTAAAAGGAAGCCAAGCAGATATTAATATTTAAACTTTCTATTATAGATTAAAATTCATCATTAAAGGGTGCGCGAAAACGGAGGGAGCATCATGAGTTTTGAAATCGGTCAAGTAACGCTTTATTTCGGCATCGTTGTGGTTTTAACGTTAGCAGCACTCAAATTTTTAAGAAAACAAAAAGAATATCTAGTACCAGCTAGAGATATAACAAAAGGACATCGTTGGTTTTATTTGGGACCATTTCAAGATGTAAATAAATGAGTATAAACATTAATTTAATTAGTTAAATTTTTATTTCTTTTCTTAGCCTGTATTTTGTAACGTTTGTGAGATCTTAATCAACGATGGATACGTTTGTGATTCGTGTGGAGTTTCTGCTGATCAGCCATGTTTACGAACTGCTAATAAGATTCTTCCTTGTAAATCATTAGCACAGTTTGGACCTGGCTTGAAACATCATTGGGTTAAAGGTAATGAAAATAAATTGAAATAAATTGAAAAAAAAATTGAAAAAAATTTAAAATTATATATTTTTTTGTATAAAAATAATGTTTATTATCATACGAGTTCTTTAAACATTAAAGATGATGTTGTTTAACGTTAAATTGAAAAAAAAGAATTTGATTTTTAATTTTAGACGATAGAATGATTAAATAATGCAATTTAAACCTAGAAATATTTAAATTTCATTAAATTATTCTCAAAAGTTGAATTTGATTTTCAAATTACTTTTCAAATTATTTTTCAAATTTATTTTCAAATTAAATTTCACTATGTATACAATATTAATTTAAATTTCTTTTTCTTTAGGAAATCTGCCACCTGGATCTCTTTGTGTTGTATGCAACGAAGAATGCTCATTAAATTCGCATTTAGCCAACTTCCGGTGTTGTTGGTGTCAATATTGCTTACACGCATCTTGTCAGAACTCCTTTCCGACCGAATGCGACTTAGGCCGTTATCGAAATTTCATTGTACCACCAAACTGCGTGCGATTGAGACTTGTAGGTTGGAAAGGACGACGCCATCTTGTAGTTGGTGAAGTGCGACCGCCATCTTGGAAACAATGGACTCCATTAATCGTTATCGGCAATCGAAAGAGTGGAAGCAACGAAGGCGAAGCCATACTTCGCGCTTTTAGATCCGTTTTAAACCCGGCACAGGTTTTTATTTACTTTTTATTTATTGAAAATAAATTAACAAATAATTATCATTAACTTTAGGTGATTGATTTACACGATTTGCCTCCGGAAAGCGGACTCGAGTGGTGCCATCTTGTGAGCGACAATACTTGTCGTGTTCTTGTAGCTGGTGGTGATGGAACGATAGGTTGGGTGTTAACGGCCATCAGTACATTAAAATTACAAGTATGTTGAGTTTTTTTATCGATTTATTTATTTATTTATTTATTTACTGTTTATTAAATATTTTAGCCGCAGCCACAAGTGGGAATTATTCCTGTAGGAACTGGAAATGATTTAGCACGAGTTCTTGGATGGGGAGATGGGAGCAAATCAGGATCGCTAGATGTGAAGAAATTTCTAGATTCTGTCGAATGTGCGCAACCTGTTAAACTGGATCGGTGGAAAATTAAAATTACATCCACCAGGCATCTTCATATTCGATTTCCAAGAAAAGTATGTTTTTTTGGTTTTTTTGTAGGGATGTGCTGAATATTCGAGAAGTATTCGGTATTGGGTCTGTTTGTCTCAAAATCAACTATTCAACATTCGGCCAACTACAGGTAAATGTCGTTTTGCGCTGGTTCGATTTACGCCGATTCACAATTACGCTGGTTGGTGCCGGCGTGGGTTCGGTCGTGGGATTCCCCGGTTTGGCTGACACCAGACAGGGGCATTTTACGTGTTCATTTTATGCCGTTTTTTTTTACGCCGGTGTCTCTCGGAATGGAACCTCAGCGTAAAACGACGTTTACCTGTACTGTAGTTGGACTACAGTCATACCTCGCTATACCACTGCTCTTTATACAGCATTTTGCTGTAATGGCCTTTGTTAATTATGGCACTTTTTTGATTTACGGTTTACAATGTTTCATTATACGGCCAAAAAAATGCTGTGTTGTATCAAAAATTGTATCAAAATAATTGATTCGTTATATGGCTTTTCGCTTTATGGCTAACTTTTCTGGAACGTATCTAGGCCATAAAGCGAGGTATGATTGTGTTCGAATATCGAATATTTGATCAAATATTCGTTTGATTTTCGAATATTCTATTGAATATAAATATAAATATAAATAAATATATATTAAAAATATATTTAAAAAGAACATATAATTAAAAGGAAGTTATAATTTGCAATTTTAAATATTAAATTTTCATTTTAGTCTTCATTATTTTTTTAATTAAATTTATTTCAAAAATAAAATAGTAAAAATAATGTTCGTTATTCAAGATTTTTGAATATTTGATAAAATTAAATATCTATTATTCGAGATTTTTGAAAATTTGATACTATTTGATATTCGTTATTCGAGATTTTTGAATACTCGATGTTCGTTTTTCGAGATTTTTGAATACTCGATGTTCGTTATTCGAGATTTTTTGGTATTCAGCAGATCCCTATTTTTTGTTTATTAAATACTTAAAAATTAAATTTTTCAAATTTTTACTAATAAGGAATTTTTCATGAACA
>JAQFZN010000833.1:0-22101 GCA_034687075.1 Geophilus carpophagus | reverse complement strand
CTTTTTTGTTTATATTTTTATTTTTATTTTCTTTTACATTTTTTTTAAGAATAAAAATAAGTTTCGTTCGCTTTCCTTTTTTTAAATCTCATTTTGTGTTGTCGTGTAGCCCTCTTTTGTGATTTTCTTGTTTGTAATTTGCTCTTTGTTTGAGTTTGCGCTTAATTTCTAATTACAAGCAAAAAAAATATGTAAAACAAATAATCACTTTGAAACCGGAAGTAATTTGCATTTGTTGAAAAACAATTTTTTTTGCTATTTTTAGGTAAATGGCGATTTTGTATTTAATTAGTCAATTTATCAGCCAATTTTCGGCTAATTTGTTCGCCGACAAGTGAGCAATTTTTAGCTAATTTATCATGCCTAGATTAATTAGTTAATGCAGGCATTTTGAATTAGAATGGCAAAAGTAATAAATGACAAATAATGTCATTGAATATCAAAAAAATTAATAGATTAGATTAAGGTAAGGAGAAAAATGAATGCAACGAAAAAATTGGTGAAATGTCAAATAAAGGATGTTTAAAAGATTAAAGTGCAAAATTGAATAAAACTTTCTTCTTATTTTCTTTCACCTGAGAAAAAAAAATTTGAGAAATAAAAAAAAATATCAAAATGGAGTTGCATTCATTCGTTTTGACTTTATTTTTTATACTTGGCTTTTGCATAAAATGAACATGCAGTATTAAAGGGAAAAAATGCCCTTTCATTCCTCATTTCTCGTGCCATTTAAACGCTTTACGAAAAGAGGTAAGTATAAAACCGTAGAAAATAAAGGAAAAGAAAACATGAAAATAATATATAAGAAATAAAAAAAGATCAGACAACGGCTAAAAGAGTGAAAGAAGGGGTAAGAGGAAGGATATAAAGCAAAGAATGAAATTTATAGATCGCTCTCTGGTCACTTTTGTTCTCATCCTGGCACTGAATCCTGTTGAAAGGACAATTGATCAGGCCAGTGCACCCAAACCTCGCTATCAGCTCAAACCAGCAAAAATCTGCACTCGGACATAGTGACCCAACCATTTCCCCTTTTCCCCCTTATCATTTAGGCCAAAGGAACAACACATACCCTCAAAGAATATTTTGGTTCCTTTAAAAAAATGTAGAAAAAAATGTAAACTTTATTTCAACTTGCACAACAACGATATATTTTTTAAATGTTTATTAGAAAACATAAAAAGTTGAGTTAAAAAAAGAGATATAAATTTAAGTTGTTATCAGATTTCTTAAATTTCCTGACGGTTTTTATTTGAAGGTGTAAATCTCTTACTTTAATCACCTTTTACTCTCGGCTTAAAGCTCAAAGAGTGTTCAAGTTTAAAGCTGAATGTCAATATTTATCACAAGTTCCGGTATATTCTCATCTGTTATTTCACACATGTTTTTGCAGAGAGGTATATATTATATACATTCGAAAATTTGTTTTCCACATTTTCCTCGTCAACATGAAAATTGTGCTGCAACCGTGAAATTGCATTAGCAACTTTTCATCTTTTTGTTTGTTTAATAACGCAACTTGTTTCTTATTTTCCAAACTCGCACTTTTCCATTTCGACTTCGGTTAGTGATATCAGTTACGAGATATGATGAAAAAAAAATAAAAAAAACATACCTATGAATGAAAAAAAAATCTTTCGTAGCAAAAAAAAATAAAATAAAAAGGATAGTAGGGTATAGTGAAAAAGAGAGTGAGAGAAAAGTGTGATGGAAGAGAAAAAAAGCTTTTACTTTACTTCTCAATGGGTTTGTTTGTATAGAAAACTAAGTTTTTTATTGAATTCTTTGCTCGACAGGGCCTTAGTTAAAGCGGAGACAGAGCATTTGCTAGTGCACGTTTCACCCGATAGGAGGGGTGCTTGCACTCATTTATACGCGCCACTGTTGCATGTTCGACATTCTTCCCTGACAGCCATCTCCTCGGGGGCGAGTAAGGATGGCGGTGTCATTGTGGCGCACGCGGCTGATATGCGCCGTTGCACACGTCATGAGGCATCGTCCTCGTCTGGCGTCGCAAGTTGATAGCACGAATCTTGCTGATCTTACAAGTCGTACCCATCCCCATGGTCATTCGGGGATGATGATGCACATCCCCGAACCAACGAGCCCCACCCGTGGCTTATCTGCATGGCACAATGGCCGTGCTCATCTTTTATGAAACGTCTTTGCAATATTTATAAACATAGATCGCAGATAAGCGAGCAAAAAGCGACTTATAAATAGTTGGTAATGCCATCTTGGATCACTAAATGTCTTCTTTTTATCGTCGACATTGTAATATTTCAGCAAGAAAATACAAAATTCAATTAAAATCAATTTTTATGCTTGTTTTAAGTTAGTGAAATTTTACAAACAAGAAACAAGTAGTTTGTAATTTTTTTTATATTTTTTCTATTTATTTTTTTAATCGAGTAGGTTCAGTGAAGCGAAAACATAGTTTAGTGTTCTTCTATTCCGCCGTAATTCTTTGTCTCCCAGCAGCATAATTGGCGCCTCCATCATTAAGGCAGAGAGAGAGAGACAGCAGCCGCTGTGACAATTTCCATGAATTTTTTTCCACAATACAATGAGGATCAGTGAAATGAGATTATGAAAGAGAAAAGCACTTCCAATGGGGATTCATTTGCATGAGAATAATCAAGACTAAAAATGATTCACGATTGATGATGATGATGGTAATGATTTTCTATCCAAATTCTTCGTCTCTCTTTTCCCCCATTTTATATTCACTTTAAAACTCAACTTGTGACGTAATAAAATTCAAATGGTTCAGTAAATTTAAGTTAAAAAAATAAGAAAAATGAAAACAAGATCCACATTCAAATTACCGAGGTACATTTAACACAGACCGTAAAAATATATTTAAAACAGAACTTTGCCATATTGATTTTCTGTATTAAGTATTTATTTTTTGAATATGTAAATATTTTCAACTATAAAATAAGATAAAATTTGTTTGCCAACAAATTAGCCCATTTCACTATGCAAACTGAAGAATTTTCTTTCTTTTTATTTCCCTTCTTTTATCTAGCCATAATTCTGTTGACCGAGTCGTTTATTGTAATAAAAAAGACGAAAGAATAGTGAAAGAGAAAGGAAATTTATATTTCACGTACTTCACTTTCATTTTACAGCCTGCGGGATCCTCATCTGAAAAGTGCTGCTCGTGAGTTTCATCCAAGGATGAGCTTACAACGCTATAAAAACTAATTATTCAGGAATGCGCCGCCTGATTTCACCTGATTCATGACTTTATACATAAAAAAGGAAAAAAAGGGGGTTATTCCCTAAACGACATTTTCTCCCTGCCACTAAAAATGGCCTCCATCCTTCAAGCCGTACCCAACCCGACCGATCGTTTGGAATCAATGGCAAAGAAGATGCCGTCCAACTCTCATCAATTCTCCAGAGTCAGAGGATTCTGGCAACCACGCCCTCGACGGGCCAAACGCCGAGTGGTCACGCATCTCTGGACTGGATGCTTACGTCAGGAAGACATGGTCTTAAGTGTTTTTTCTCCCATGAGCATTTTAAACGAAATCGAGTTAATTTGATGGCAAGATGATTAAATGGGCCTGAAATGTCATTTAGAGCTAGGGCGGGATAGGGTTAAAAAAGGCACTAAAATTCGTTGGTGTGTAAATTCAAATTAAAAGTTAAAATTATTCGGCCCTTATGTAGTAACTAATTAAGGTGTGTGTCAACTTTTTGCTAAAATAATTTCGGTTACACGCTTTTAATTCCCCACCTCTAATTTCCTTGTCTTAATGAGCCTAATAATAGAAGCTGGGCTCTTTAAGACAACAAAAATGTTTACTTGTTTTTTAGTCCGCGTTGAAGGTGTCATAATTACATTACACATTACTTGGTCATTATTTATAATCTTTTTTTAAATGTTAGATTTTTTTTTGAAAAAAAAAAATAGTTAACTTTTTTAAAATAATAAATCAAAACAAAAAAGTAATAAAAAGTTTGGTTTGCTGCCCCTGAGCTTTACTGCGAGGCTCTGTTATTCCCATATGAATGCATAAAATGAAAGTTTGGAATTATTTTTTTAGTGTTTTTAAAAATGTAATAAAATTAAAATAATAATGCATGTGGATTTTGTTTATTAAAATGCATTTTTTTGATGGAATTTTCTTTTTACTTGAAAAGTTATTTCATTTTGATGTATGAATTAATTTTCTAAGGTATATATTCATTATAATAACATTATGTACAGTTTTAAAAAAAATTTTGTTGATTAAACATTGTTATTTCAGCTTATTCGGTGCTAAAGAAAGTTTATTTTTCTTAGTTCGTGTTATTCTCTACATTTTGTGTATGTAAATGTTAATTTTCTAGTATTAAATTACTTACGTAGAATTGAATCAACATTTGTTTAAAATTTTAGTCTGGTTTTAATAAATACTTTAAGTTAATTTACATTAAAATTGTATTGCACCACATTATCAAATCTAATCAAGTTCTGAGTTAGATTAATAATGACGTACATAAGCTTTAAAGTAAAATTTTCTTAAAACTGCCTTGATCTTAACCATAGATTTCTACAACAAACATTTCCTCTCCACTTCTCCAAGCCAATTTATTTGAACAAGAAAAAGAAAAAATTCGTCTTTTTCCCTTCCAATTTTTTGTGTGAATCCCAAAAAGCTTATCCTCCACAAACGACTCTAGAAGTTGGAAAATTTCACTTAAATTCAGTCGTAAGTTTCGATGAAAACATCTGACACGAGAATTTTATCCTGATATAAGCTTAATAATATCGCTTCAACAGCATTTGCGTCAGCAATTTCCATAACTGCCATCAACGAAAAAAGCAAAAAAATTAAATGTTAAATCAATTCAAAATTACACACAATCAAATTCAGTGTTAAATTTCATTACCAAAATTTAGCAAAATAATTTTAAAACGTTAAATTTTTTTCTCACGTTCAGCAGTTGCATCAACATCTGTCTGATTCTCTCGTTCAGTCGACTTAAGAATTTCCAAAACTAATGACTATTTGTAAAGCACTCATCACACAATCTGCGCACACATACATACATACATACAAGACAAATTTATGTTGCGTTAATCTTTTAATGGCAAATTGAGAATGTCAGCCGAGGCCATTTCTGGCTTGTGTGCAGTGCGTGCTGTCGTTTCATTACTGCCCTTGCTAAATGCTTTCAGGTTGCAAGGAAATCCTGTGTAGTGGACAAAGCCCCCCAAACGGCTCGTTAATACTTGACCTCTGTCTTATAATGTATTATGCAGCTTCCATTTGGGCTAATGGAGTGGCCTTTATGTCACGGGAAAACGGGAGGAAATTACTTAACTTACGTCATTCTCACGTTGATACCTTACAATGGATAGAAGAAGATCCTAAAGTCAAGTCCCAGGTGAAATCTAATGAAGGCAACTCATTAGCGTTATTGATGCTCGCCAACAAAAGGAGCTGCTTAATTTTCATCACAAATTACGCCCGAACCTTTTATTCATATGGGTTTGCCAACGAGCAATGTTTTGTACAAACAAAACTTTTCGCTACGTCCACATATTGCTGCGTCCTGTTTATGCCTATTATAAACACGTGTGTGTGCTCTGCTAACAATCTCCCATCCTTACAATTCTCCTCACCCACCCTGAATTGTGAGTAAAGGTCGAGGGCTTCTATGCACAACACTCGTGCAATGTCCTATGCAGTATGAGATGGTGTTCAGCCATTCAAAACGTCCTAAGAGTGTACTTAAGGACTTGAACCGCACAAAATTATTTCACGTGCACATTTTGCACACTCAAAACTCAGGTAACAGCCGTCACTCTCTTTTCTCTTTTCTTTTAAGTATCATCTTTTTAATCGCACATGTTTCCAATTTCTTACTGGAAAAAAATCTGACAAGAAATAAAAAATAATGATTTTTTTTCTTGATTTTTTCAATTATTTATCTATTTAATCACATCTTAGTATTAATTCTGTAAACTTGTGTAAATAAATATTCTCGTACATGCTTCAATCCCCTTCGGGTGTTGTTTTAAATGTTTACACAAAAAAATCTGAACGCGATGAGACTCAATTCGATAATTGAGTTTTCATTGAAATGGCACTTTTCAACTCCCAATCAAATTTGACGAGACTTTTAACTACATCAACCCAAGAGTAATAAAACCCTGCACTAAAATATCCTTCAACTCATTCCCTTAATGATTATTTTTAATTACACAGAAAAAAAACATTAAAAATCTACCCTAAAATCATTAATTCTTGTGACAGTTTAAATCGTACGGTATAAATTAATCATGTCACACTTATTCCCAAATAAATTATTAACAAAAATCTCTAATTAAAATAATCAATTTTAATTACTCACTCTAAAAACCCATAATAAAGAATATAAAATAATATAAACAAATTTTCTTTAAATTTTTTTAAAAATTCTTTATTCAAAATAAAAAGTTGAATACGAGTTAAGTGTCAAAAGCAAACATCTAACTCCTAAGTTACACTTAAACTCGTTTCTGCACTCATTTATGGTGCAATGGATGCGTGTGTCTGAAGCAGATCATCTCTTATCTTTTTTTTCCCTCCACTCCCTGCTCTTTCTCAGATCTCCTGCCGAGCAAACCAGGCATTTATGCCAAGCACGACGATCTTTGCGTTGAGTTAGATTCCTAGTCTGAGCAGTTGGAATCAAAAGAACGGAAATCCTCTCCGAGGAATTACTGGTCGGTTTATTTTTGAGCACAGCATCCTCATTCTTTTACCCACCACCTCCAACCATTTTACACACACACATACATATTGTGCTTGCATTTCCAACTCTATTTTTCCCCTTGCCCGTGTCTCGTCATTTGATTCTCATCAAAGTAAAAGTGGCGGAATAATTGTTTTTCAACAAAGAATGACGAGAATTGAGGGCGAAACTGAGCGATGAAAACAAAAGTGGAATTCCTCGCTTCTTTTCTCGACTGATTTCACGTGTTGATGTCGAAAACGTTAAAGAATTTTCCTTCCTCTTTT
Organism: Geophilus carpophagus; assembly: GCA_034687075.1. NCBI lineage: Eukaryota > Metazoa > Arthropoda > Chilopoda > Geophilomorpha > Geophilidae > Geophilus > Geophilus carpophagus. The sequence continues at coordinate 15,097 of JAQFZN010000833.1, read as the reverse complement.
ATTCCTTTTCTTTTTTCTTCTTTGTCTTTTAAATAAAAGAAAATTAAGTGTGATAAAAGGGGTATACATGTGACAAATGTTCAAATTGGATCAACTAAAATCCACTTAAACTCAACAATATAGAATTTTGTATTCAATTTCTGTAGACGCAAAGCAAGCCGCGTCTCGCCAACGTTACCATCATTTAATTTAAAAAAAGCAAGATGGAGAGAGAATTCAAGTCGAAACGAGAAAGTTAAGTTAATTTACTCCATTTAATTTCCCACGTAAATTCCTCCGCCTGGCTTGAGTCTGCGTCCTTTTCACAAATTGTTTGATCCATAAATTAGGTGGAGAGGTTTTATTTACGCCTCATTAGGCTTATGGAGCTACCTCGAGTCCGAAAGGCGGTGCAAAGCAAGAGGATCAAGTGCCTTCAAATTATTAGCAGCTGCTGAATTAGGAAGCCGTGGCCACTATCTGAAAATAACTCCTCATCAAAGTCTCTACGTGTTTATACCATTTGCTTCGCTGCTAAACAGCAAAGAAAAAGATATGGCTTCAATCCCCACACTGGACATACACTTGCCAAACCAATTAAATGCAGCCATAAAGTCCACGATGAATGCTGCTTCGTTCGGATTAAAATAGAACATCTAATTATTCACAGTCCAATGATGTTTGATAAGTAGAAAAGCCCCCATTCACACCCATTTAATTCGCTGTTGTATTAAAATTACTGAGGTAATTAGATTAAATTATTTTTTTTTTTACTTACCCCCCCTTCTGATTCAAGTTTCTTGGAGTTTTATCTCTTCTTTTATGTTTTAAGTAAATTAATTACTTGTTTGATTCATCTTGAAATCTCTAGCATGGTTGGGAAATGAAATTTTGCTTTCTATAAGCTTGCAACATTGATGACGTCATTTTAAAGCCACCTGTAAAAGATGGTTGTTGCAACACCCGTATGTTATTATTAGATTTAGGTAATTTTTTTTTAGTTTTGTGTATTTATTTTTATATTTTTTATTATGTGTGTGTGGTTGGGTAAAAAAGTAATAAAAATGGTGGTTAAGTTTTTATTTGCAGCGAATTCAGCATCAAAGTAAGAGTATTTTAAAGGAAAAAAAAAATAAAAGAAAATGTTAAAAAAAATTCTTTGTAATCCAAGTTGAAGTTCCTTAAGTCATCAATCATCGTTTTTCAATCTCTTTCACTGTATATAAGAATATTCTGGCATTGAATCAAATTTTAAACCATGAATTTACTTTACCCTCTCGTAAACTCTCGGTAGGGGGCGTTGAAATTTGTGGATTGACTTTTTGTTTGTGATTTTTTTTATATTTTGTTTATTTTATGAAGTAGTGACAAATTGAACATGTCCTTTAAGTATTTATATTCAAAAGCTTCGCCCAAAATGACTTGTGCTCTGAAATTTTTGCAGCTTGCACTTTTCAACTGAGCATATTTTCAGTGAAAAGATTTATTTTAAACATTTCGTGTTGTAGATAAATGTCAGATTACGCAGCAACATGTCACTCATTTGTCAAATTTCTCAACTTAACCATTAGGTTAAGAATAAAAACATTTCTTCATTTAGCTTTTCTGCATAAAACAAAAATAATCTTTAAAGCTTGGAATTAGATTAGAAATTAAACAAAAAAATAAAAAATATTTTCTACATTTTTCTGCTTTCAACGACCAAATCAAAAATCAAAATAATTTTTTTTCACTTGTCAACAAGTCAATAATTGATCAGAGCAAGAAATAAATTCAAAAACTAATGTTAGACTATCTTCTTTGCACATAAAGAAGATAATTACAATAATGTTTACTCTATTTCCTTAATCTCAACATCTCTTTTCATTCTTGTGCCATTCAAAATGAGAAAAATTACATTAGTTTGCTCTCAATTTCACACTAGATTTCAACTAAGTTAATGTGCATTTACACTCACAACTTCCTAAATCACTTTTCGAATGCATCAAATGTGCAATTTGAGCAAAAAGATGCAAACAAGCCCATTTAATTGCTGTCTAGTTTCATATACAGCTTTATTTCTTTTTATTCTTTTTTTTCAGGTACCTGAAGAAAAAGAATTTTACTACTTTAAAGATTAGACGAAATCCCAATGAGCAGATCTTGTTGGATAACGATCGATTTCTATCTTAGATGTTCCATTACATTTTCAGCAAATCCTAGAATTACAGTATATAAACGTTAATCCGACATCTATTAATGTACATGTTTTGTGTGTTAATGTCTTAAAGTTTCTACACCGTTAAATTCAAGAACATTTTTTGTCGCTATCTAATATCGTTTCACACGTTATTACATCGTTTATTACGTATGTTAGTGTTACATCATTATGTCAGATGCAAGAGAGTATTTTTGCATTTTATGATATAGGTTCTCGTGTGGATTAATTAATTTAACGTATTAAAATCATACTTTAAAATAATTGCGACAAAATTGTCTTTTAAAAATTTATATCTAAAATTTAATTATTATTTTTTAATTAAATTTTTTTCAAAAATGCACTAAAGTAGTGATCAACTCAAGAAGAAGGCTTCTACTCCTTTTTTCTATTCTACTCCATCAAGTACAATGTTCCATTACAATCATGTGACAGGCAATACGTCACCTAGAGCAAAGTGTAAGCCGTTGGTTCACATTTTAAAAATCGCTTTAATTTAGTGAAAAAAATTCCAAAGAAAATTTTAAGAATTGATTTTTGTATATATAATTCTATTAAACCACCCAAACAATTTAAATAAATAACTAAATTCTTAATAAATAAATAATTCACGATTTAAAAAAAATTCTTATCCACCATGCTTCACTTGCACCTTAATTCACTACTAAGCTCCAAATGTTTTCAAGTTTTCGTTCGAGCGGATAAAAAAATAATAAAATAAAAAAATCGAATTTTTTTCGTTACCTTAAAGATATATGAGTAATTAATTCAATTGTATTGATTAAATTAACGAAGCACTTGAGTTCTTAAGCTTGAAAATTAATTAAATTTGATTTTTACTTTTGGGACCAGTTCAAAGTCCTATGGGCATTCAACACGTACATCAGCAAACGAATAACTGCTTGCAAATTCAGTCGCATTAGTGTATAAAGTGCCATTCATATTAACGAGTTAATTCCTCACTCGTCCCCTCTTTTTTCTTAGTTAAATAAAAAATATTAAAAAAAAACTCTTACTGGTTCCACTAAACCACACTGCTTTTCACACTAAAAAAATTAAAAAAATTAATTCCATTCCCTTCCTTAATTTTTAAGTGAAAAAAGTATCTTCTCAAGAGATTGAACCCTTGTTTGCATTTTAGCATTTTTCTATTTTCATCTGACTAATTATCCCTTCAAATCATAAATATTTTGACAGGAATTTTTTTTTTACTGATTAATTTTTTTTTTAATTTTAATTTATAGGGAAAATTAAAAATCACAAAGTCACGAAAATTATTATCAAAAGGAAAATTTGCATATATTTGCACGTGTTTTTGAAATAAAGCCAAATATTTAAGAGTTGAATATTAGATTTTTGACTTAGGTCAAATAAGCAATATTAAGTTAATATTCAGTAAACTTGTAATATAAATTGATGAATGCTCTTTTTTTAGTTTTACATTTCTCAATTGTGTAAAACAAGAGGAATCCTTTAAAAAGCAATTTCCCGAAAGCCGAAAGGCAGCAAGACGTTAATGTGTAATGATATATTACGTAATCTTTCATACAAATGCAGTCATCGCTCATCAAAACATTTTTTTAAAAATATTTTCTCAAAAAAATATCGTATATTACATTATGAAATATTTACATACCAATTGTTTTTAAGATTTAAAAATAAAACAAAATTTACAGACCCATTAATAATTCTGTAGCAATAAAGAATAAAAAATCAAAACATATAAAATATGTGCACTCAAAATTCGAAAATAGGCAATCTGCTATTTTTAATGCAAACTTGTTTTTTGAATATTAAAAACATTTCGATTTTCAAAAATATTAAAAAAATATTATTTCTCTTCATTTCCTTCGACTAAAGCGATTCGCGACCATATACGATGCAAACCATCAATAATTTCTATTTGTTTGTTCTATTTAATACGATTTATTATATTTATTCCCATTTCTTCTTTATTTAATGTTTTAACATTAATAAAATATTAAAGTAAATAAAATGTTTTGAACTCGAAACAAGCACATCTATTATTTATATCGTTTTAAATTTTTATTCCTTTTTATCAGGAAAGATATAAACATGTATTTAATTTCTTAGAAGCAGTAATAATTATTTCCAATTACAATTACTTGCCAATTAGATTTCAAAGAAAAGTTAATTTGTATGGAATGATTAGCAAAAGCGTTAGTAAACAGTGCAAAGAAATCGTCTCCGCCATTAGACAGTGCAGTGAAGCCGGCTTTGTCGTTAGATTGGAGCAAGAAACGACATTTCAAGCTCAATAGCTTCAAAAATTATCAACAAATAAAGTTCAAATTAAGGAATAACATTTCCCACTAACGTAAGAACAAAGTCACAAATCAACAAGAAAAAAAATGAATTATTAAAGCATAAAAAAAATTCTATTTAGATGTGACTGAGTGCACAATTAAATGGTGCAGAAAAGACAAAAATACATTGTTTAATTTGTTAAATAGAAACAAAACAAGAATAATCAAAGATAATTACATTACCCAATATTTGATGATGATTTTTATCATATGTTTTGTTCATATGTCATTTTAGTAAAGTTAATATAAAATCTTGATCAATTTTCAAAACAAATGTAAACAAATAACAAAGAAAAACAAAGATCTGTGCCATCATAAAGAAATTGAAAGCTATTGCTAATATTTAACTTATACAATATACATTGCTTAAGTTAAAGAGTAGAAATAATGTTTATCCATATTTATGCTTAAAGTTATTGTAGTTTAACATGAATAAACAACAACTCAAGCCATTATTCAAATGAATTTTTAGTGAATGTAGAGTTTAGATATTGCTAAAACATCAAACAAAGCATACCTAATCTTAAACAAACCTAATGTCAAAATATAATAAAACATAACAAAAAGCAAATCCCAATCAGATTAAGAGAAGGAAAACAAGATCCACTGAGAACCCCCAGTTAACATCAAACTACAATGGGTTTTCCTAGTAGTGGTAATTAGTGAAAGTATTAACTTGTATTTCATCAAGTCTGAAACATAATTTAGCCTAAGTGAAAATTAGATTGCTAAGTAGATAAATAATGAATTATTTTCTCCAAATGGTTCATTAAAAATTGATTACCTAAGGAGAAATTTAAAGTAGTAATATAAGAATTCTCCTTAAACATATTAAAAATTGAAATAAATTAATATGTTAATTAAATCAAAGTACTTCTAATTCAAAAACAAGCATATTCAAAATGCGTTCAAGTTTCTATAATTATATTTACTGACGTTAAAATTGAAGAATTTTAGCTAAATAAACATTGACTACTTAAGACTTTGAAGCACATAGCATTGAAGCCATTAAAGAACTCAAGTTTTAAATTAAATTTTTCTAATTGAAAAAATTTAATTAAAACAAATAGTTGAAAAATTCCGGTGATTTTATTTCACCTGTTATTGTAAGATTTCAAATCAATTGACATTTTTAACACATTGACCATACTGTCAACTAATCGCTTTTCCAACCCAGTTTGCACCAGGTCAACAACAGACCACCAATCCGCCTTTTCTTGCTAAGGGGCATAACCTTATTGCAACCGTGATGTGCTGTGTTGACGTCATGCATTTAACAATTATGTTGGCTTTCCCAGTTCATTTCACACCACTATCACTCTCAACCTAATGGTGCCTGATGCATAGTTTAAGTGGCCACCAAGTTTGTAGCCAAGAGCAAACCGGTTGTTTGCTGATCAATGCCTTCCAAGCCATTTCTGTGATATTGTATTACATAATCCACTTTTAATGGATATTTCTCAAAGTTTTATGAACTTGTAAATCAATAAAATAAAGTGTTTGTCAAACTTGTGTTGTCCAATGCCCAAGTATTAATTTAATTTATTTCTTTTCATTTGTAAGGAGAGATGATTAAACATTTGTGAAATTTGAAAGATAATTAAAATAAATGTTTGCATAGAATTTAATTATAAGTAAACAAAATGAAAACAAAATGTAAACTAATATACTCGAACATCTGACTGCATTACGCTACACCTTTCGGCTAAATGCGAATATGATTTATATCCTGAATCGAACAACACAATCTAAACTGTCTTTATACACGAGATTAAACATCAATTCAAAACCGCAATATTGCTATGACCAATGCTATAATGGTCTTTGAAAAATTCAACAATTTTTTTCATCTAAGTAGGGAAATTTCATAAATTCACATCAAAACTGCCCATTACTAACCAAAGCACATCAAACTTCCGTTTTAAGATGTTTTAAAATTGCAAAAACTGAATATTTCAAGTAAATGAATAAAATAATTCAAAATTTCTCTTTTTTCATATTTATAAAATCGTATTTTCAAAAACATTCAATATCATTTAGCTTTTGAATGATTTTGCTTCGATGTTTGTTTTTATAAATCATCTTTAAAAATAATAATAAGTGTAAAAATAAATTTCGAACAATCTTTTTGCAATTTCAAATAAAAAAGCTCTCATACATTTCAAATACGAAAAAAAATTGACTTACCTGGAAATCAGATCAACAAGCAGAATGAAGGATCAGTTGCTTGAAATTTTATGCTATCTTTATTGCTCATGGTGATGAATAGGAGTGAAGACAGAAGAAAAGGAGATTACAATTTTGTTGCATGTAATGCAAAATCAAAACCTGCATACCAATAAAAGAAACAAGAAATTTCATTAGCTTTACCTAGGTTATTTTTGCAGTGTGCAAATTGCCCGAGTACAAAATAAAAAATTGATAAATTCTCATGTTATTTAAAACCTGTCTCACTTGCGATGAAAGATGAATGATTTTTATCAAAAGGAATTAGAAATGTTATGCTTCAGTTATCAAATGTCACTTAATTTCAAATTGTATCCAAAAAGTATAGATTAAAAAGCTGTCAAATATTTAAATATATTAATTTTGTAAAATAAAAGAATAAAAAGGAAGTGTTGAGTCATTTAAATTTTTATATCCGACACATTTTTACACCACCTGAAATGATAAAATAAAATAAGAATTCAGTTTTAAATTACGAATCTCAAGCACGGATTTGCAAAAAGTGATATTCTTCGCTTTTACGACCAATTCCTTCGCTAACTTTTCCACTATTATCCTAAATCATATTTTTACATTTCTTTTTTCATTTTTACACAACGAGCATTATCTTTTAGATTGTAAATGACTATGCATTCCTTTCACTAACATCAAAGACAGTCCTTTAGGCTAGTGTAATAAGGCAGTTTACATTTGTTTCACGAAACATTTTTTTGAATAAAAGCAAATTTAGTAGACAAATTCATTACTTTTCTTGATTTTTCTATTAAATCCCAAAGATTTAAATAACAAACTCAGATTATTGATTGTCGTATATTTAGATTTGACAGCAAACTGCAACTGAAATTCAAGCAATAAATAGCATTAAATATGAATTATGTGATACAATTTTAATTCTTTAATTTTTTAATCACAATTTTTTAATCTTGGAAAATTTTCAAACTAGATTAAAGGGTCCTTACATTCTGCTCATGACATGGATATGTAGACTTGGCAATCAATGTAGAATAAACATCCAGGATTTTAACCTCAGGTTCCACAGTCAATCGATGAACAAGCACTGGTGAGGTTTAGGCGCAGAAAAGCAAGTTCCAAAAAGAAGCTGAGTTGGTCTAAATAAATTTCCAAATAATCCTTTTAGATGATAGTTAATAATTGGTACAAATGTTATCCGTAATATTAAAGTATCATTGAGGAAAAAAGTAAGAAAAAAATAAATAAATACTTATCACTTTAATGGCAGCTTTATTTTTTCTATGATTTATATTTCAGCTCATTTTTTTTTCGTTTGACAAAATTGGCCAACCCCTTCACAGCAATTTGACGCATGACTGGAAACGAGTATTTTTCTGTTACAAGCTTCTTGAGGAAATCGAAACTTTTCCACCATATGACTGTTGCAAATGACAAGCGAAAATATGACTTGGTGATTTTCTCTTCACTACGCATCGTGGTAAAAATTATCAATCACTTCTAAATCCGAAAATCGAAATCACAATTCTTATGTATTTTTCATGCATCAACAACAAAAAATCTAAATGACATTTTAAATGATATTTTATGTCATCCGAATATAACTTCCACGAGTCGTAACATGTTCAAAACAGCGAGCTGGAAAAAATAGTTTTTGGCGCCATGCAGTTCCGTTAGGATCTCACGAGATCTCGCGAAATGCGCTTCCTAGCGGATTAAAATTGAATTATACGTTTAAAAAGTAAACTCAATTTCAATTGAATAATTAATTTTTGTAAATATTTTTCCAAAATGTTGGATTAAACCTAGCACAAATTTAATTTACTTTATATCAAATATTTACTTTCAATATAAGACCAAAACAACTTTAACCAGTCTGTCTTTTATTAGTATTGATTTATGCTCTAGTATCAGGCAGTTGTGTTGTCAATTCAAATAAACTTTTCCTTATTCAATAGAAACAGGTTTAATTTTCAAAATAAAATTTGATATTTCCTCAAAATAGATAAGCTGAGTTCGTAAAAATAAAATGAAATAACAAAACAAAGCTTTACACAATGAATTATTAATGTGCAAGAAAGAAAAAAAGCAAATACTTTCGTTGTAGACAACACTCTTATCGCATTAGCAACGAAAGCTACGTGTGAAAGAAACAATTCTTTTTGCTTTTAATGCCCACAGCAGTAAATTTTTCTTCACGCATTATTTTCTTCATTCTCTATATATTCATCAATTCGATCGATTTTATCTCTTTTAGCTATGAAATTACACAAAACCCAGACTACCTTTTGCTTAAATGCAAATGTAACCTAAAATAAATTGTTTTTTTCTTATTTACAATTGCATTTGCAAATTATCTAGCTTGAAAACAATACAAACACAAGCTAATTATCATCTTAGAAGAAAAAAAACAAACAAAAAAGCTCTCATCTTTTCAAAATTAAATTGTATTTTATTCTATCACGCTTTTTAATTAAATTTTTCTTTCTTACCTCTGGGACTTTGTGGATAATTTTAAACTACTGTTCTTTTACTTATTTCTTTAACTCACGAATTTATAGAAATAATTGATACAAATACAATTTACACATTACTTACACACTGTTGTGTACTCTAATGGAAATTATCTTTCTAAAGAATGTTATAATGTGAATAATCAGTGATAGTTTGTGACAAAATTAGTTTTGCAAATTTACTAATCATCAGCGCAGCCAGGATAAAGGAATTTATGCTACAGAAGAAGAAAAACTAGCCTCAAGTGTGTAAGAAAAAAAATACTTATTGCATTTTTCACCTCCTCTTTCATCTCCTTTCCTCTTATAACTCAAATTGAAGAATTTAAGGAATTCTTTTACTTTATGGATGAAAGGCATTAATCTGTTGAAAAGCATAATAGCTAAAAAAATATAAAAAGAAGAAAGAAATGAAATCATTAATTGTGTTTGAGCAATTAACCCAAATGGTATTATCTTCTTCAACATCAATTTCTTCTTCTTACACTTGATGTGTTTAATACAGCATTAAATTTACAATATTTACTTTATTACTCACCTTTACTCAACATGCAATTTTTAAAAGATCAGATACTGATTTTAGATAACAAATTACGAAACTTTAATTATGTTTACGAAATTTTACCCTTTCACACTTTGCAATATTACTCTTAGGAATCCATTTACAGATTTATTTCCTTTTAATTAAGAGTGGAAAAAGTGCATAAATCATTAGAAATGTTGACATTAGGTAATGACGTTGGTTTAAATTAAAATTAGTTGATTATTTTTAATTTTTTAAAATGTTTTTTCTTTAATTTATACACAGTCCACGTTGAGAAATCGACAATCAATATTAATGAGGCCATAACTCGTTGAGTGTCAGCCATGTCATGTGGTTGCGGTAAATTTGTGGTGTCTAGGGACCCCCAATCTTCCAATGCCACTTATAATTAAGTGTCAGACTAATAAACACTTTCTCGACAAGACAAAGGAATCTGTCGGTTTAATTTTACATTAACAATGATATTTTTCTCATTTCTCTAAACTATGAGTTTGTTGGAAGAAATGGCTCAGCTTTCGTTCGAAGAAAGCAAAGTAAATGAGAAAGAGGAGAATAAAAAGAAAAATAAAACCGCTCGAGTTTTCATATTATTTGTCATACCTGCTTCAGTGAGTATCAACTTGCATAAAGATAAAAGCTCTTAGAAAAACCATTCCAGACAAGAAGCAAAAACCATGCACGAAATTAATCTTTTTCTTACACTCGTATTGTAACTAGATCTTTGAAACACGCAATACACTTATTTATTTCCGCTCAAATCTAAATTAAATTCCTAAAATAATGTCGGCTTAAATTCATTGTAAAGTTTAAAGTTTGTACAAACACATTCGGTAATAAATAACAATATAAATTAAAATCTTAAAACGAGCTTTATTAGGCTACAAAATTCATAATCAATTACAACTCTCTTCTCTTACTTCATAACTGTGAGCGAAATCAGTGGCATTTGCGGTTTGCATTCCATCAGATCGTATGAACTCATTGCTCTTCTCACCATCAAAATTTCCACACAAGCCGCATTGAAGACCACGCAGCCAATTTGTTACCTGCCAACATTGCCACCAATAGAGACCATTATTAATGAGAGCCCATTTAACACCTCAAACAGCTGTTGCCACACAAGCTTAAAGATTTATTATCACCTTACTGTCGTGTGTGGCAATGTCCTTTGGCACTTAGTTGCTCATGAATCATTGAAGAGTATACGCAACACTTACCGATATGACTGCATTCTTTCCGTCGAAGGTTATGTGCACGCCGAAATATTGAGTAGCATCGATATCCACTTGGGTTCCGTGTTTGGTCACTGTGAATATCTCTCGGAAGCTGGTATCTTGGATGCGGTTGGACTTATACCAACTTGTGTTAAGCAATTCTTCAACTTGGTTGATTCTGACCATGTTGTTTTCGACGTCAATTCGATGAATCGACTCAAAATAAACTCTCAAAGCCTAAGGGGAATTAGTTGGTCTCAAACATCGGTTTAAAGGTAAAATTATTTTCATGTGTATGTGTATGAAGTAGATTTTTTTTTTAAATTTAATGAAATTTAATTTACTTACTTTATTGCCACTTGTGGATTGATTCATGAGTATAATCACTCGGTTGGAATGGCAATTCGCAAAGACGACATGATAACATGGTCCCATAGGAAATTGGTAGATGATTCGATCAGTAGTTTGAATGTAATCGCCGCTGATTATGCATTTGGCTTAAAATGAGAAAGCTCATCATGGTTAATTGCAACTGGGATTAGAAACAAAGTAGTAATCGTTTAATTTTTACGTTGGTGGATGTAGAGGGCGTTTTCCAATAATCGTTCAGTTTCCGAATTGATGACTGTAATGTGCTCGAAATGTGGTATCAATGACGGGATGTAAACATTGCTTAATTTGTACGTTTCATCATTTCTTGTGATTGAAATATCCACATTAGGACTGATATTTGAAAAATTAAAATTTACTCGAGTTTGATTTGGATCACTAATTTCTGTATTCAGATCAATTTGTAAATTATTGTGCATTTGGTGTAGGAACCAGATAAACCATCGTAGAAAATGTAATCTTATGTTTTGACTTTCCTGTTTTGTTTTCGAAATAGAAGAGAGCAAAGAAAAGGAGTTTATTATTGATTTTTTAAGTCTTGCTTTTGCTTTTAAGTGCTCACCTCTTGATGATGAATTGTAAAATGGAAGTTGTGCAGACGTCCTCTTTGTTTTTTCAAAAGCCAACAAACAAAACTATACTCAAATCCTTTGTCTCTGTCGTTGCTACAACGATTTAGAATTGAGTCATCTACTTTATAAACATCATTTCGACTGCCAACTCCCTTTAAAGCACATTTTAAATTGCAAAATGACATCACATATTGACAAATGATTATTATGCTAATTTATTTTATTACCTCTATATCCATTTTAAGCCAATTGAGTGATTGAAAAGTTGATCCAGCTTTAATTGATACGTTATAAAATCTTCTTAATGTTTTATCGGGATTGCTAACGGGATCGATTAGGATTTGAGTGAAATCGGACGTTTCTTGGTTCAATTCTAAACGGATCTAAGCGAAGGGAAAATACAAAATATTCAAAGAATGGAAGAAAAAAAGAATAAAGAGGTTTAACGATTTTTCTTTTCGATTAAGAACTTTATAGATCCATTTTAAAAGGAGTATAAAACAATAAATGGCAGAAACTGGTCAATCGTATAAATAGGATAAAACAAATCCAAAAAATTGACTTAGATGTTCTGTTTAGACTTCTTTTACAAACATCCAATAACATTATTGGGTATTTAGGTAAGAGGTACAGACGTTTCTTGACAAGTGAAACCCATTTCTAATATTGTATTTTTTATATATTGCTTACATTGAAAAAAGAAAAATAAAGAAACAAACAAAATATTTCATTTTGAAACTGATCGAAAACATAGATTGTCATTTTATCTCTCATTTTTTTCTCTGATTATTATCAGATAAATTATCAGATAAATTCGGTCTTTTTATCTTCTAAAAAGCTGTGCATTTTGCACCGAGCTTTGAAATTTTCAGACCAGCTTTGATAGAAATTTAAGTAAGTAATTGTAAAGAAAAATCGTTATTTTGCTTGAGTAATTTCTTACTGCGAAGAGATTCGGATTATTTGATGATTTATCATTAGGTAAAGTATGATCAAATTCAATTAACAGATAATCATAATTATTAACTGAAGTATGTTTACATTTGAGTAACCACTTTCTTATTACTTCCCCTCGTTCTTGAACATCTAGATAAAAATTTTTCACAACTTTTAGAGCATCTCCATGAGGTTCAATACGTTTCGTAAAACTGCTGTCAATTGCAAACTAACAAAAATACTTAAAATTAGATGAATTAAATATAAAAAATAGTGAAAAAATAGTTTTTACGTGATCTGTAGTTCGCTGATTAAAATTTATGCTAAAATCAAAAGGTTTTCCATTCGGATTTAACGTCAGAAAATCGTAGAAACCCATTATCCCACTGAATAATTTATCAGATTTCTCAAAATAATCATTTTGTTCCATTCCTTTGTGAAAAAATGATTTCAAATGGCTATAACTTAAAAAGTCAGGCCACAAGGGATTGTAAGAATAATTAAATGTTAAACCAACTCCAAAGTAATTAAGTCCATAAGAGTAATGTCCTTCCTTCTATATTTTTTAAAACAACAGTTAATTAATCATTTAATAAAAAAAACTAAGATTTAAGAAAAGCATTTGAAATTCTTACCACATTTTTATTCGAAGGATATTTGAGAATATTCGTATGTGCAAACGTTTCAGGTGATGTTTTGTAAAAGAGCATTGTGTATGGATTTGAAGTTGGATAAACACCCTTAGTTGGGTAATATAAAAATGACAACCAATGTTTCTGATTGTTTTCAAACTCTAAAACAAATGAATTATATTCATTTATTTTTAAGTATCAGCAATGTTGTATATAAATAACTTACCAACATTCTTTAATTCAGCACTGTTTACAACCAATGAAACCTTCACTCCAGCATGAGTTTTTAATGTGTACCCATACCTCTTCTTTAAAGGCGATTCAACAAACATCGATGTTTTTACAATAAAATTAGAACTGAAAATAAATTATAATTATAAAATAACATTTTTTTTCTCTTTATCTTGTTAACACATACCCAAATTTAAAGTGAAAATCACCCGTTGCATTTGCATTCACTTTTAAAGCTGTAATATTAGTCACAGCACGAAAACCCATTTTGTAAACAAGTGGTACGTGTAATTGAAGAGTGGTAAGAAATCCCATATCATTGGCAAGTGTCAACTGCACATCCGTGAATGAAAACTTTATACATCTCATTAACACATCATTATGAGCACCTTTTTCATCTTGGCTAAACTTATTTTTCTCTTAAATACAAAATCATTTTAACCCCTTATTAAATTTCACTTGTTTTTAAAGATTCGTAAAACCAATTATACCATGAAGACAGTGAGCTGCGTCATTTCCAAACGGTGCACTGCTTGATACATCTTGTCCGAAATACTTGGTAATAAATTTCGAAATTGCATCAACATTTCCTCGCTTTCTCTTAGGTAACTTGAGAAATAAATAAAAATATATAAATAAATAATAAATTGCAATTGTACTAAGTAGCAACTTAACTAATTTATAAAGTGTGTTTGGAAAATCATTATTTTCCCTTTTCTCTGTTTGCTTTTCAGAGTCAAAATATCGACTTAGATAAGTGTCTACATCGCCTGTGTGAAATATCATCTAAAAGAGTTTTGATGTGAACATTAATCTTTTAAACAAATAAGTGCACTTTCTTTCTAACGTATTATTACTTCTTGAAAATTGAAGTTATATCCGAAAAGGTTTAAAGACTGTCCTACGTAAATTTCTTTGGGAAAAATTGATTCGTTGCTTGCGAAATATGCAAACTGAAATGTGCGACCAAATTTATATTTATCTGAAATGCAAGCGTATAATTTACACCAAGTGAGCTCGTAAATTCACTAACCTCATGTGTAATTACCGTTGTAATAAGATAACACTTTATTTTTAGAAAATCTCAATGTATCATAACGTCTCGGTTGTATATAAAGTAAAGTCTCTTTAGCTAGTTTCGACCTGAAACGAGATTATTTAACCATTTTCATTTTAAAGAGGATTAATCAATTAATTACAGCGCTTGTGAACATGGATCACTCGTATTAGCCATAGTGACTAGTGCACTGTAAATGTAACTGCTAATTTGTTGATTGGTCTCTTTATTCATGTAATCAACAAGAAGTGAAAACACTTCCGGCGTTGGATTCAAATAAATAAGAGCTTCAAATGCATATAAACGAAG
>JAQFZN010000832.1:0-22183 GCA_034687075.1 Geophilus carpophagus | reverse complement strand
GTGGGCAATTTCCCACGCGTCTTTCTAGATGAGGATAAGAAGATGAACTCAGCTCTGCCTCCGGTAGATGCGTCCACACCATTGTTTTCGTGCAGTGGGCAGCGTTGCATGATTGGCCCCACTAGACCTTCAACTTCTTCCACTCGGTTACGTTGTAATTTTCTCTCCTGTATTGTAAGGAGTAGTGTAGCGAGGCATTTCCATTCCTAACTCGACTCCTGTTGAGGCCAGCAGAGAGGAATATTGGCAGCCGTCACGGGATTCTACTGATATGGTTGCTACTAGCAACATCAAAGAAGTCATCAAACGCCACAACGATGCACGAGAGATGCAATCATCGCGAATGTATTGCATTTTATGCTCAGCCTTGAATGAATAAACGTGAGACAAAAGACTTTTCCCCCCTTTTTTAAACCCATTCTACGAGCCATCATCTCATTTTCATAAAAGATTTTTCACTTAACGTTAATTTTTCCTTTCTTTTTTACTTGTTTATTTCAAATGTGTTGTCAAACAATTTTCTCATCATACATTTTCATATCCCCTGCAATTTTCTTTTTACCGCTTTTCCTTATATATAATTACCTGAACGAATTAATAGAGAAAAACAATGAAAAATTCCTCAAGTTGAATAATCTAATTCGGTTAGTGTAATTCGACTTTTTTAGATTAATGTGAATGATTTAAATGAAATATCAGAATGCATTTACGTCAGTTGAACAATTCAGGAAGATAAATGAAATTGACCAATGAACATCAGATAGGGAAAAGGGAACTTGTGACTCGGAAAGGGGACTCACGGGAGAGGTAAAGGTGGAAAGAGTTAAACACTAGAGCAGGGGTGGGAATGGCTGAAGCTGCATATAACGAGATAGGAAGTAGCAGCTTTCACAATTGCTCTGCACCCGAATCAATCAATTACGCTACAGTGAGCGGCACCTAAAGAGATGGCGACTCCCTCTCATTACCATGGCAACCTAAATCGAAGGCGTTCCGTGATCTCTCTTAATCTATTATGAAGGCTTGTTCCACTACGCATCTCTTATATGCTGAGGGTCCTCCATTCGATTAACATAGTCCTTATACAAAATTCATGGCACAGTTCACCGAATGGGAGGAGGGAAGAGTACGCCCTTCGGCCCGTCGTCGCCCATTTCACTTGCCATTACATGGCTGAGCGCGTACTCAAGCCATGGACCTCGCAAGTTGAGAAGGATTTGTTATCAAATGTAAACATATTCAAGACGGAAGGTCTATTTTTCGCTACATTTTGCTGCAGAAATTTTATTTATATTATTCATTTTCATATAGCCCACCCTTAAAAAATTGTTCGTAAAAAGAAATTGGAAAAAAAAAATTGGAGATGAAATAATAATAATGACAAAAGCAAACTGGAACCGTTTGAATCCATTTGAAAATGATTTTTTTCTTTTTTTTTTAGTAATGGTGGTAAATTTGAAGTGGAGCAAACATTGATTTTTCCCTCCTGGAGAGAAGCTTCAATAGTGAAAGCGAGCAGTTTGTCCCATTTAGATAAGAGGATAAGGTGGGTGGGGACCCCATTCGCAACTTTTCATCTCTTGGAGAAAAGTGGGGAGGTCACCTCATCCGTCTCATGCAAAACCAACGTCTTCAAAGATGAAAAAGTCGATTTTCAAAGCTGATTTCACAACTTATTCCGTCCGCATGTGTTTACATTTGTCAATTTTTTTATTCCCAAGAAGACCTATAAGATAAACAAAACACAATTCATTCAAAATCAAATATTTCCACTCTACACCTGAGTAAACACGTGAATATATAACGATATAAAAGAATAAACAAAAGCTTAATGCATACAAAACTACTCGAGACGAGCATTAGAGAGAGCTCATTTCAGTTTTTAAGTCGACGGGTTCCTTTCACTTTTCACTTTTATGGTTACATGCAGGTCGACACGTGCCATTATTCAAAACATGCAAGTCGACTAATTGCACGACCTCTCTCAGGGAGTTACAGGGTCCGTCGTAAATTCAAGAGTGGGGAAATTGCTCCAATCCATAAAATAAATCCATAAAACTTTGGACGTAAGGGAGTCATGAGAAAAAGAGAGAAATGAGATACACTATATTCGTAGAGACTAAAAAGAAAAAGAGGAAGCAGGGTGTTCATAAATGTCTTCTCTTTTTTCCCCTATTAGTTGGAAACGCACTTTAATGCGTCATTAATTTCTTCTTCCCTCTTGCAAATTGGAACAGCTGGCCACCTATTTTACTATCTTTCTTCATATTGAAATGCAAATGGAAAAGTAGGCGAATTTTAATTCATGCTGCAAACAAACATCAACGCAAATAGCATATAATTAGACCAAAATTCCACTCTTTTTTTTCTAAATCATTCTTTCACTCCCTAATTCCCTAATAAACTAACTTCAAAGACAAACATACGCCCACGACTATTTTTTCCTTAATTTATCTCTTTCCACTGTTTAATCTTTTGTTGTCGGCTAAGTAGCCCATTCCAATCACATTGCAAACGATTTTTTCTTCTTTTTAATTACTACGTTTGATAAAACGACACAGTAATAAAACTCACTAATAAGCTCCGTCGATGAGCTTTAGACAGAATATTGGCCCGCTTTTCTCTATTGTGATTGCTTCAGGCAGTAAGATGGTAGAGGTAACTCATGAGTCTCATGAGTTGCACGTCATCAACTTTTTTTGTTGATATAATAAATTGAATTTTTTAAACAATCAAAACTAAAAAACAACGTAAAAGTTAGAAAAATAAATAGCTTTCATTTGTCATTTTAACTAATTAAACTCTTTTTTTTTATTCTTGAAGAATACCGTTTTGCTAAGAATTGTAAAGAAATAATAATTTTTTCCCCAAATCTTATCATTTTCTACTAAAAGTATAATTTTTATGCCGATATTTGATTAAAAACAAATTTGAATTTTAAAATATTTCTTCTAACCAAAATAAAAGCACAAGAGCAGCATAAAAT
The DNA here is from genome assembly GCA_034687075.1 of Geophilus carpophagus. Lineage (NCBI taxonomy): Eukaryota > Metazoa > Arthropoda > Chilopoda > Geophilomorpha > Geophilidae > Geophilus > Geophilus carpophagus. The sequence continues at coordinate 19,197 of JAQFZN010000832.1, read as the reverse complement.
TTCTTAAAATTCTTCGAACGATTTTTACAGGTGTAAAAGAATTTGAAATTTCATTCTCAAGAGAAATAAAATTTACTAATTCTTATAAATATTACGGAGCTTTTAATTTAAAATATTAATAGTTTCACAACACAGTTTAATAAATAATGTAAGAAGCAAACACGAATACTTTTTCAATATCCCCATTACCTTTTAAAGCTTTCACAATCATTTTTCATATATATTCATTTCAGGTTTTGTGCATTTTATGTATAATTAAAAATATTTGCTTCAGAGAGCGAATGCGGGCGCAAAGAAAATTAATTCTGCTTCTCATATAAAATTCAATGGAAAAAATTTGAATTTTTCATTCTAAATATTATGTAAAGTGTTCTATTAAAAAAAACATTCCACGTAGATTTCTGCCATTCATTGTGTGAATTTTGATCTAGTTTTATATGTGATGCGTGATTAAAATAAGTGCCATGCGCCAACAAACGATAAAAAAGTGTAGTGTAATATTATGTATTAAAAAAATAAATAAATGAAATTGCATGCACAAAGTAAAGAAAAGCGGCCATGTTCTCGTGTTCACGATGACTTAGAAATCCCTCATCGTCCCAACCCGAAAGAAATCAAATCGAACAAGAATGAAATCTCATTTCGCTTTCGGGAGTCGCCAAGCTTTCGGCTTTATTAAATTCATCGTTCGTACAAACGTGCACTCTTCTTGCGCTGTCTCTGCATTTCCCACTTCTCTTTTCCTTTTCTTTCCTTTCATTCTTAGTTTAAATTATGGGTATCCCTAAAAGAAATAAGTCAACCGGAAATCCGCAATTTGCCTCCAAGAACCCACATTACGAGACTCATATATTTAACCTTAATGATTGCTCAATAAATGTCATCATAACATAAATTGACCAGGATTAATCCCAACGAGTAGAGGTTCGTTTTAACCATAATCCTGTAGGATGTAAACAATACAGAATCACATTTTATGTGATCAATTTTTATTCACGAATTTTTATTATGTGGTATAAGATGACGTGAGCAGTTTTCTTTAGTCGACATTTTATGATTTTTAAATGATGTGAGTGCCAATCTCGATGTGCATTTCGCGACTCGTGTTGAATTGTCGCGTTGCGCTTTATGAGCAAAAGAAAGCTTGTGTCGCGTGTTTTATATATCTTTATGAATGCGCTTTCCAATTGCTCACTTTATACTAAAAAAAATCTCTTTTCTTAACTTAATACAACCTCGTTCGTGTTGCTTTTGTGCGAAATGTAGCAAACATCGAGTTTGACCGCACGTTCAAGTGCACCCTTAATTATTTCCCGATGACTCCACACATTTTATTCAAGTTGAAGCACTTTACTTATACACAAACTACATTTAAATCTATCAAAATGCCATGTTTAATAAAGAAACACGACAAAAAATTGTAATTTACCATTTTTTCTTTTAATTCTAGGTTCGGAATTGAATGAATTCATCACTCACTACGAACCTCTTTACTACGATTCGGATTTGTTACAAGCACAACACGAGAGGTTTCGCCGGTCGACGGACAAACAAGACGAAATCCATTTGTTATTCACCACTGCTCACAGTCGGTAAGAGACGAGCATTTGATTTACAATCCGAACGGTTTAAAAATTTGTTAAAAAATAAATGAAACATGGCATGAATCTTGATCACAACCAAAACGCCATATAGATAATCCCACGTATTTATATTCAAACAAAGTACCACTATTTTCACTTAAAACTCACATCATGTTATTTTATACCGACTATTCACTGACTCCTCCCTTAGCTCCAGCCCCACATCAGCAACGTTGTCTCGCTCTTCTTCGAAAATTATTATCGACAATTGCATTAGAAAATCGTTAGCAAATTTATGATAAAAGAACACGTCTTCATCATCTTCGTGGTCATTATACATGTCAACTTAATTTGTTCTCCCTCGTAAAATTCACGCTCTCCTCGATGAAGGAGGTGGTAACGTCACTCGCTTTGCGTGACAATTTCTTTTACAGTAATTTTTTTAAGTAAAAAGGCATGACACAGAAACGTTGCATACACTTCAGTTTATTTATTTATTAAACTGATAGGATTATATTGTAAAATTATATTCAATAATTTTACGAGAGTTTTCTAATTACTAGTTCTCCACGAGATAAAATTAGACAGGCAAAGTGCGCATATGACGGGTTTCTTACCAAATAGAAAATCAATTTCAACCCTAGAAATCTCATGTTGTCCTGGTTCCAGAAAGAGTTACAATTCTCCTAGTAGACATGGGATTAATAATACATGGCAGCTTCACCGTTCCAAGATGATGTCGTGCCATCTCTTGTGGGGTTTGCATCCAAAAAAACCCGCAATTCATCTTTTCCTTCTTCTATCCCCTCAAAAAAAATCAAAATTTCAATTTTTTTATTTCGTTATTGTCTTTGTTAGAAAACGTAAAAACAAAATGGAGCCCAACATTGTATGGCGCCAGCATTCTATTCGTCCCAATTTGTCCGGATTAAAGTAGCTTATAAATAAATAAAAAAAGGTGAAAAAAAATGAGAGAAGCTTATTAACTTTAGAAAAGTCAGCTGTCATTCGTGTACACATTTTTTGCTTAAGACAAACTATCAGAGTACGTAAAGGGTTAATTATAAACATCTACATCAAGCTGCGATTTTCCGTTTGGACACGTATTGTGTGTTAGTTTACGAACTGTGAACGAGTATTAAAAGACCTTGTTTCATGATGGTGAGTTATATCGCTATTGTGTTGTTGCTCCCATCAACACTTCTTTTGCTGATATTACAAAAAAAAAGAAAATGGCAGCGCAAAAAAAAAATCAAGATAATTTATCCACACATGAATCGATATTTTTTCCCGTTTTCATCCACATTGTGAATTAAATGACGTGTCCTCGCAATCAAATGATTGGAGTGAAAAATGAGTCGAATGTTGCAACTGATTCTCGCCTTGTATTCATTCTCAATAAAAGGTATTAAGGATGAGTTAACACCCCCGTACTAGAGTCGGGCAATGTCTGCTAATCCCCACGAGATGTAAAGAGACGCCAAGCGAACGGTCTTCGTGTCGGACCGTCATCGATCTTCATCAAGAAGACGACTCAAACGAAGAAAGACTAAAGAGTGGGGGAGAAAAAAAAAGAAATAGGATGGTGACATCGTTGGAAGAAAAAATTAAAAAAGAAAGAGCTTCATAAACGAGCCAATTTGCAAACATGTACCCGTTTTCTCATTATATACAATAGAGCATACAGATCCATTTTTTATATATAAATATAATGAGGTTCTTAAAGAAGAGCGATTGACTCTCATTACTCGTAAAATGCATTGCATGCCCTTGAAATATTTGGCGCATGGCTTGGAGCTAAGAAGTTGAGTAAGGTATATAGTAGAAGAATCCGTTAATTAATCTCCACCTTCGTATCCGTTGCTTTTCTTGGCACGAGACCCTCTGGCTGTGTTGCTGTTTACACATTTGGACCTCTCCTTGCCTCCACCACACATTTTCCTTCCGATTGCGCATGCATTGTGGTCGGTGAGTTGAAAGGGTTGAAAGGCCCCCTCAAGCAATCGTGTGGAATCAGAGTTTCTTTCAAATCGAAACAAATCTATTGTAAAATGGGAAATGACGTGACTGAATTGAGGAAATTGATGACAGAATCAACAGGATAAAAATAACAAAATGAAAATTTTAAAAAATGTATATAGATATAATATAAAAGAAAGTGAAAAGAAAACAAATTTAAAGTCAATATTTTTTCTTTTATAAATCTAAGGCAAGTATGGAAGAGAAAAATAACTCGGTCTTGTGTGCATGTTTTGAACAAAAATTGACAATCTGACAAGAAAACACCGCAAAATACAACAAACCTGCTCAAGTTGAAGAGTAAAAGCTCCGCTATATTTGCTTCCCTGCACGACACTCTTCTGTTTCCTCAGATAAGTTGAGAGGGCGGTATACTACGACTGAATATTATTGATGGCACCAGTTTTGACGTTATCATTTGGTGCATGGATGTAGTGTTTGTTATCGCTGTCACGAAAATGGGCACTCATCATATTGAGCAGAATTTATTTCGATAAGTCTATGTGGTTACAACATGATTGAATGCGAACAGCATATTGTGATTAGTTGCTCCGGCGTTTTAAATTGCGACTTCACTTAGCTAATTGCCACCCGTGGCGACAAAACGCCACCATCTTGTTCTGGTAAAAATCGATAAAGGAAACGTTTTTCTAAACAATTTAAATGCAACGGCGGGTAAACCAAAGTTCGCTTTCTTCTCGAGTAAACCGCCAAGGAACGGGTGCTGAATATTTTACAAGTCACGTGATGTCACAGAAACGATGCAAATTAACTCTAATTCCTTCTAATTTTCATTTTCATTTTCATTTTTTTTTGTTTTTAAGGTAAATAAATATTTCAAAATAAAGCAAATCAAAGTCAATTTTTAAAATTGTAGAAAAAAAAATAAATATTCTCACATAAATGTAATAATATCTAATTAGCGATAATAAGATATTAATTTCTCGTGTTTAGGACGAAATAATTGTATGTCTCAATCTATTTACTCTTTGATGATAGTTTTAAACCGAGAGAAAATTGCTGTAAAAAAATGAAAAAAGTGAATATGTCGTTTAAAGGAAGGAGAAAAAAATGCCTGCTCCGTTTAAGTTACGATCCTTTTTTGTAAAGTTAATTCCCGCTGTCTAATGAAGGAAAAGTGCAGAAACGTGTTGAAAAGAAGGGAGAAGTGACGAAGTAAAGGGCGCGTGGTTTCTGTCACTTTTCATTTACAGCTTCAAGGCTAGACATTTTCTTTCAGTTTTACTTCACCTTCAAACTCAACACCTGTGTTTAAATATTTTTTCCTCCATCCACAAAAAAAAAAAGAGAAAAAAAGTTAATTGAGGCGCAAATTAAAATCTTTTCCCATAACGCAACAAGCCTAAGGTGAAATTACGCGAAAGACCAAAATGAGTTGAGTTCAGCAGTGCGGAGAGAGGACGTTGTGTGTGTGGTGCTTAACGTGACAAAAGACGGAATCTGTTTACTTTGCAATGTCGATAAATAAAATTTCCAAAGTAGCGAAAAGAAGCGAAAAGTAAAAAGGTCCATATATCAGTGATGTTTGGAACTGCTGGACTCAAAAATCCTTTGCAGATATCAAAAGTAATGTGGATCGTTCTACTTGGCATGTCGTCACTTTCTTTCTTTTCTTTCATTTCATCGCATCTTCTGTCACCAGCTGCATCTGCTCTTTTATCGCTCTCTGGAGACTGGCGATAAAGATAGACTTTGGGCTTTGGTGAGACTTGGAAAATTGATAAAAATTGCAACTCACTTAAGTCAGCATTAGAAAATGGAGGCACATTGATAGAGGCACCGAAAGCTTTTAGAAACCACCTCGCGGGGATGTAGGTATATGACGCTAAAAGAAAAGTAATTTTATATTCCCCCACACCTCACCATCACTTCACCCACTCCACATTTCCTACTTTTTCCTCTTCTTCTTTATTGGGGCACTGAAAATTAGTTGTCGATAAAGAAACCAAAGACGACAGTTCGTGTTAAATGTCTTCTAAAGTTCATTTTAAAGGCCACTCATATTTCGACATTAAAAACCGAAATCCAATGCTCTAGAAAATTTCAGATTTTAATCTCACACTAACATTGTCGTGTTTTTGATTAAAGCTGTTATGGAGATGCTAAGGAATGAGTTTTAAAGGAAGCGGTATTATGGAGATGAAGGTTGAGAAAAAGAGGGGAGCAAGAGATGTCTGTCAACTTACGCGTTCGACTGCATTGATCGGCAGACATAACCTTTCTCTATGCAAATTCCTCTTGCTCAAGACGATTGCACGTTCCTCAGTCTATAAACATTTGGCCAACTGCCATCTTCTTCATTAGGCAAATTCTCTATTTGCGCCTCTGTTGCATCTGCATCTCTTTACTTTATTGGCCTAAAACAAAGGGCGATATTTACCCTCATTTTTATTTATATTCAATTTATTGTAATATTTTTTTATATTTACAGATCGTTCAAAGTCCATCTTTTTCGTGATCCATCCATGTTTGCTGATGATGTCGTCTTTGAATCCACTAATGGACCGATAGCTTTTGATATTACCCGTGTGTTTGTTGGCCAGCTAGAAGGTGAGAAAATTTTTATGTGCACAATGCGCAAAAAAAAAAAAAGAATATCCTGTTTTTTATCAGGGATGATCTGGATAAAATATTTTTTGTTAGAAACAAGACCTTTCTTTAATGCGTTACTGCAATTTCAAAGTTTGACTTTCAAATATTTCAGCTAAGAAAAACAAAAACAAACTAAATTTTATTTTTTACAATTTAATTCAAAAACCAAGATTAGTTTTATTTTCTTGCATAAGAAACCTGGCAGCTGTTTTCTAGTATTGAATTATTGTTCGATATTTGGAAACCAGGAATGGACATGACTAGTCCATTTCTGGATTTGTTTCTTCCAACTATCCCCTAGAGGGAAAGCTTGAGGTTGAGCGCATCTCACTCTTAGGGCCTTTGAGATCCTTTTATCATTACATGGCATAGCCAAGACAAGAGCAAGAAACCGAACTCTTACTTTGTTTGATGAATCCTCCCCTTTTTTCCCCATATGCCCTTTTATCTGATCACCATCAGCTGTTGCAAGCAGCGTCATCTGTTTGAGGAGAAAATTCTTGAAAAATCTTAGCTTCATTCAACACCGCAAATCAATGTTAGTTTCCACTCGTAAACCCACCGTTGCCTTACGGAAAAATTTATATTAAAATCAAACATGGTATTTTATTGAATCGGCAAGTAATTCAAATAATTCCTTCTTTAAACATACCATTGTTTCATGGTCGAAGAGCTCAGCCCACATCAACTTACCCTTATTTGGTTTTTTTCCCCATGAGATAAGAAAAATAAGCAAAGGCCATCTGGACGACATTCCGAGTTTCATTTAAACAATTTAAGGCAGAGTGGCTTCCAATCGACCATGTTTACACTTTCTCAAATCGAGTATTTGTGTTAGTTTTAACCCTTGATCCAAGCGAGTGTTGATCCACTCAAGTAGATAAACGTACAGACTGCCACAATGTTTATCCGCCATGACATCTCGAATCGAAATCTCTGTTCAGCTTTTTTATAGCCAATCCAAGTCGAGAAGGAGACTTTTCCAAAAAGAAAGAGGAGATTTCCATTTTGTCATTTGCTTCGTTTTAACATCACCTTCTCTTTCCGGCTGATTACACTTCTGCCGTGACTCTATCGTTAGATTTTTTTTCTTTCGCCCCCTACCGATTTTTCTAAGATATCATTTGTAAAACGGTGAAAACTCTTCCTTCATGACTCGTCCAAAGCTCTCAACCATGTGGTTCAATTCTTGGCGTGCCTATTGGAATCCGTGTCTTGTTTTTAAATCATCTCAAGCAAGAGAATTCAGCTTCGAAATTAAACTTGAAAAAATCCGAACTAAACCCTTGAAAAAACACGGCAATTTAATGATAAAACAGAACAAAAATTTAAACAAAAATTTACTAGTTTAGTTTCTTTTAGTTTGAAAAGTAACGTTTTTCCATTCTTAAATCCTTTATATAATTAATCAAAGAAGGAATATAAGTCCATCCCATTAATCCTTTACATGACATCTCTCTAAACGAGAAAGTGATGTGTTATAGGAAACCAATAAATCTTTAAAAAGAAAAAATAAAAAAATAATAAAACAAGTTTCTCAACCAACATCTGTAGCAGCTCACTTCAATTTTGACAAGTTTTTTTTCTAATTAAAACTTTAGTAGTGTGGTAAGAAACTACAAGAATCAATCTAGAATGGCCAATTACTCCTCAACTTCCACATTTAGAAAAGAAGTTACTTATTTGTCGTAGAATAAACAAATTACCTACAATATAAAATAATAAAGTTTGATTTTTAAATTAAAATTAAAATTTAATTGCTGCAACTTAATAAACAAACAACAACAACAATATCATAATATTTTCGTATTCTGTCAATAAATTAATTTAAAACAATATAAACATGATTTAACCCTGTCTCAACAATAACAACCATGAAAATAACAACAAACACGCTATTAAAAAAAAACTAAAACGTTGAAAAAAAGCCTTAGGTTTTTTCTTTTACAAATAAATAAGTAAAGTTTAAAAAAAAATATAAGAAGAATTTTATGAAAAATAAACAGTTGCTAATTATCTACCCTAATGAGAAAATAAAAATAAAAAGATTTTTCTAATAAAAGCCTGTAACTGTACTAATATTATCCTAATTGGAAAATATCAGTATTGTTTCAGGCATTTATTAAAAAAACTTACAATGTAAATTTTGTATTATTAATAACAATATAAAAATAAAATGAACTTTAAGTGCATGCACAAAAAAATCGACCCTTAAAAAGCATCGCAGAAAAGCTCAAGGACAGAGCAACAGAGTATGTCTCCTGTTTCTAAATATTTCCTTCAGCTTTAATCGTTTAAAAAACAAATTTAACACATTTTTTTAGATTTTTAATATGCTAAGAGGAATAATATAAACAGTTTTATCATACGTCAATGAACTTGAAAAGAAGATTTTGAATTGTAATTGTTTAGAAACCTGAAAGAAAAGTAAACAACCGAACATAAAATTATTTTTCAATAAATTTTTTAAATATTCCATATGTTTTGTTTTATAAATGATTATTTAAAAAAAAGTCTTTGTAAAAAACAAAAACATAGTTAAAAAACATACTTATTATAAAAGAAATTACAAACTTTAACAAACACATACCGAAAATTCAATTTATCCGTTTCTTGAAAATACACAAACTGCATGTTGTTGCTCGTATACGATTTCTTTTTTTTCTCCAGATGGAACAGGGATAAAAGCTTTTTTCCCCCTACCTACCAATGTGACGTTCGTTAAGTTGACACTCGAACGTGCCATTCGTAGCTCCCTCCTCACCCTCCGCTTTTCAGTGCACCTCTAATCGCACGACGGAATGGCTCTTGGCTAATTGAATGAGGCGCCGACGTCGCCATCTCTGGCTTCGTATATATGCAAGCTGCTGATTTTACAACTTTGTCTTCTTGCGTTTCAGATCGCAAGTGCTTGGTGTTAGAGAATGATAGAGGAAAACCGTTTTTACTAGCAAGTGCGTGCTGAAAAATTTAAAAAAATTCATGTCACCAATGAAATGTGTGAAAGTAAAATAGTCATTACAAATGTAGCGCAATTCCAATAAATTGATGTGTTTTTCTATTCAGTTCACTATTTCCAACTTACAATAAAAAAATTCAGCTCGTAAATAAACATTTTTATTGCATTTTCCTTTTTCTTTCTGAAAAGGGAAAAGTACAAAAATGAAAATTATAGTGGTGGTAAAGATGGTTAAAATTTTTTCTTTTCTTTTCTGCAATAGCAATAAATTAAAGAGCATGTGTTTGCTTTTAAGAAAATAAACACATTCCAATCATAGCAATGTTTCTTTAGAGTGTTAGGCTGCAGGTAGATGGCAATTGGTGTGGTTGGCACTTGGTGCTAACATGACCCAAGAGATTTTGCCCTGTGTCTTTAATGTCGTTGCCTTTCTTACGAAGATGTTCTTAGGGGACACACGCAGTCTCGTGCTTAGACCGAAGCGTGCGGTCACTTCATTTGGAACATGGGACTCGTCGTCATTACTCGAGATAAATTATGACCGCCTATTTCTCAAGAGGGCTGGGCAGATGGCCATTTTAAAGCTAGCGGCAAAATTCACTTTGCATAATATGCAACTTGGGCTCTTAAAGATAAATCTTTTTTCTGTCGTGATGGAATTCAAACTTGGTGTTGACCAAATTCCACCTTCAACCTTCTCATGTTGTTTGTGGTTTTCCAGTGTATTAGAAGGGAAGGGGCAAAGCACGCATGAGGAACACGCTCGAGAGCTCTTCAACTGTCCATAGATGGAGAGGTGAGTTTGTCGATTCGGCGCTGCCTACCTGAAATATGAGCCCCAAAGGTGGGAAGAAAAAGAAAAAAAGAAAAGCGCATTTTGCACTGGCCCTCGAGTCCTCAGTCAAAAACTTTGTTCACATCATTCAATGCAAGTTGTACGACTCGGTTAGCAAATACCGAGTGGAATTTGCCCCAAATCCATCGTTTGTAACATTTTTTCAATCCATCTTCTTTTTTTTTTCGTTTCAGACGATGAACATTCGGAAGTGCGTGGCCTCGTCACTCCTGACGGCTTGTTCGACGGCACTATAATCACGTCCAACCACGAAGAATTCTTCGTGGAACCAGCCATTCATTATTTCCGCGCTCGGCCACGAAACTTCCATTCGGTGCTATACAACGCTGCAGACGTTCGTTTCCCCAACGTGTCACACTGTGCATCCGAGCAGTTTTATCGACGCTTGAAAAATCGACGTTCTCTGCATCGACAACAGTCTGTAAACGGGAAAAAGATAAGCAACTTGACGACGCACCGGAGACAATCCAGGGTTAAAAACCTTATGGCTAATAGTAGTGTGACTAGTTTTTATCGGTCGTGGAAAGACGCGGCGCATAATACGTGGTTCGAGGACGGTGTGCGCAACAAACGGCAGACGCAGTATTTGGACCACGGTGAAGAAGAGTGGGCCGAAGCCGAGACTCCGCCAGCTTGGGTGTTGACTGCACAAGATAATTTGAGACGCCGCTCCGTCCTCGACCCGCGAAAGACCACGTGTATGTTGTACCTGCAGGCAGATCATTTGTTCTACCTGAAAATGGGCAGCATAGAGGCGTGCATAGAAACGATGACGCGCCATGTTCAGAGAGTGAATTCAATTTATAAAGTGACCGACTTCGATCAGGATGGACACCCGGATAACATCTCATTCATGATCAAAAGGATCAAAGTACATACGCCTCAAGCACTTAAGGACCCTAATTATCGCTTCCCATCCAATTACGGCGTAGAAAAATTCCTTGAACTCTTTTCGGAAGAGGATTACGATGCTTTTTGCCTTTCTTACATGTTCACCTACAGAGATTTTGAAGGTGGTACTTTAGGACTCGCATGGACCGGAGATCTCAAGAACGCGGGAGGAGTTTGTGAAAAAAATGGGGTGAGTTTGTGATGTGTGAAAAGGTTCCCTCAACTCGGTATCTCCTTTCGACAGCATTACAGGGGAAGCCTCAAAAGCCTCAACACGGGCATCGTGACGCTCCTCAATTACGGCAAACATGTGCCCCCTGCTGTTTCTCACGTTACTTTAGCGCACGAGATCGGCCACAACTTCGGATCACCGGTGAGTAGCAGCCTCATCAACTTGTCCTTTTATTTCTTTTCATTTCACTTTCCTAATTGTAATTATCTCCCTTCCTTCACATTGCGCATCCTATTTGTTTCGGTCCACAGAGCACAGGAAATTATTTCCAGCGTTTATCAAATCCTCTTTGTAGTCAAACTTACGACACTTTTGTCGTTTCCTAATTAAACCTCTTGATTTATTCCCTCGGTGGGTCGTGGGTCGTTATGTGTTTTGGCCACTCAACTTCTTGGCATCATTTTTCTCATTAAACATTCATCGCTTTGCCACGACGGGCAGGCAGCCAACACCTCACTCCATTGTGTTCATCTGCCCTCCACCCTGGGTGCTACTATACCCATACCACTCAAATGGACGCACCGAAAAAAACAAACTCATTACTCCAATAACTTTTTGTTGCCTGATTCCGGAGCAGTAAAAAAAGCACACACACACACATGAAAACAGATATCCAAAAAACAACAAAATTTCAACTTTGGTTGTCGTTACACTTTCATAAAGTGCCTTTTTTTCTTATTGCAGCTTATGTCGATTTTTTTTATAGTCCTGCTGCATGTTTTTGTATGGCCTTAGCATCTGCTGGCGACAGTAAACAAAATCAACCAACCATTTTGTCATTACACAGACTACTGTAATAATTTACAGCACCAACGCTGACCTTTTATCCCATTTCTCAATAACTTTTCCGAATAACACAATTAATTTACCCCATCTGCAACGATTCGCCCTTTTTATCATGTGCGAAGTGGACGTGTCAATTAAGGCAGAAGCCTTTCTTTGCTTCTTCCGCCTCCGAATCACTTAACAGAGGACCATGGACGCGTGCTTGGCTGTCGGAATGGACTTGTTTAGCTGCAGTTCCTTGTACGTAGCTCGTGAATGGAACCCGCTTCCTGGCGTCTCTTCGATTATGGAACGATGGTTTGATGCCACTTGGGAATTCTTCCCCAGTCGCTCTGCTGATGCCCTCTATCCTCCTCCTCCTCTTCGCGCGGCTTCAGCCGATCAAGCGATTTACCTAAAGCCTTTCCCTTCTGCTGGATGATTAGTGCAGCCTTGGTGCTTGTTTTTAATGTTCGTCGCGTAACTCGAAAGGCTTAACTCATAATTAGGCTGGTGGACCCCTAACGAGCCAAGAGCAAATCACTTCAAAGCAAACTAATTTATGTTAATATTCATTTCCTAACATTTACACCTTATGCGTGGTTGTAACAAATTAAATAGTAAGAGATACATGGGATTTTCTAATCGTTACCATTTACATTTATAATTTGAACTTAATTTTATACAACTATTTTTTTCACTTGCTTCAAAGTTAAATTTGATAAAATTACTGTACGTAATCATAAACTTAATTCTAATTTTTAATATTTTTCCATAAATCATAATGTGAATATACTGCACACTTAAATTAAAAACCATCATAAATATTTCAACTTGCGAGTAATCACAAGGGATTTAATTCAAATATAAAATATATAAAAATATTAACGTTAAACGTGAATAAAGAATGAAGAGAGATTAGACCATTATTTGAACCAATAACAATTTGTGTCAGTTTAAATGGCACAAAAGAGACAGTTGTGACTCGTATTATTTTTTAAATTTTCATTCTTTCACTAGATTTGTGTCAAATCTCGATTGCCATTTTAAATTTTCATTGCCAATTCACTTTTATCTTTTTCTTCTTCAAATTATTTTCTTAATTTGATTTGCAAGTGCTGATCTGAGCTTTAATTTTCTATTTGTTTTTTGGTGATTTCAATCAGTTCCTACCTCATTTCAGTTAATTCGGGGTTAGTTAGTTAGTCGAAATAAAAGAAAAGAAAAAAAACCAAAGTCGCAGGTGCGAATGGCGTCGATTCCTTCGCTCATTTAATTACATGAAGGTTGGGATCAGACGTTTCTATTCCTCCCACATCCTTCTACGAGTCACGGAACTCACTTCTACTCTCTTTTTTTTTCTTACTCGTGCCATCTTACTTGGGATTTCATCCATCATTTCTTCCTTCTCGACAAAGTTCAGTTTGTGAAAAGACCCAACTACTGAATCAATAGCTTGATGCATTGTATTTTCACAACATTTTTTTACTTGGTGAATCTGACGATTCACATAAAAGTGTTTTGTATCCATGATGGAATTTGCAAGTGCTTTTTTTTTCTATTTGGCATAACAAAAATATTTTACGCATATTAAAATAGCTGAGTCTACTTTTTTCAATAGGATAAATACTAGGGACTTAAAAATATAATTAGAAATATAGTGAAAGAAATAGTGTTATAAAACCATAAAATAAATCTGCTCTAATATCATTTTTTTAATTGTTAATTAAAATTGCTTTAATCACAGCCCAACAAACAATAATCAATATATTTGCGTGGGCAGGAATTCAGAACATTGATTGCTTTAGTAGATTTTACTACCATTTGATCATCAGAAGACCGTCTTGTGAAACTAAATGACGTCATAAAAATTTCATTTCCATAATAAATTGCCACCATTCAGTATCACTCAATAAGTCGGCTATCCTTGAAATGCAGCGTAGGATTTTACTTTTAAAATGATAAAAAAAATATTATAGTTCAGTACTTACAAGAATCATCCGAGGAATCACTACTTCAACATTACCACACAATTTTCTTGCAAAAATCTTCAAAATAATTTTACATTAGTTTTCTTATCAGAGGTAAACTTCACCTAACACCTTAAAACAGCAAAAACATGTCCCAGTGGTATGTCGATAGTTCGTAGGTTCAACATGTATTTACTTATGGTACTGTAATTGAATTGTAATTCCCTAGAAACACAACATTTTTGTTGATAGAATAAAAATCTCTGGAGGTAAATTCCATATTGACTTTAAACTAACCTCAGCAAAAACCACTGCACATGTCTCGAACATTAGAGTTCAAAACCGCTCGATTAATTAAATCAGTTTAGACCTGCACAGCAAAAAAAATCTTATTCCTGTCCTACTAAATTCCATTTAAATGCGTTGCATATTAGATTGTAATTGATGTCCAACATTTTCAACATTCCTTTGCTCATATAAAATTGTGTGCAAGTGACTTTTGGCACTTTGGTATTTTCAAGCATGATCCCGAAGATGACCGTTTGTGCACACCTGGAGGCGAAGACGGCAATTATATTATGTTTGCCAGAGCCACTTCTGGTGACAAAAAGAACAATAACAAGTTCTCGCCCTGTAGTCTCAAGAGCATCAATGCAGTGCTAAACACCAAAGCCAGAGATGCTAAAGGATGCTTCACAGGTAAACATCAAATCCCACGAGTGAATTAGTGTAATTTAATTACCACATTACCAGCTCCACTCGGCTGTTAATTGGTCGAAATCGTATTTAAATATAATGTAATATATTATAATAATTTACTCTAGAACCCCAAGATTCCATCTGTGGGAATGAGGTTGTGGAAAATGGCGAGGAGTGTGATTGTGGATGGGAAGAAGATTGTGAAGAAGTATGTTGCTGGCCCATGAGAGCCACGTACCCTCCAAATGAAATCCCTTGTCGCTTACGGCCAAACAAGACTTGCAGGTGACACGCGCGTTACTCTCGCAACTTGTAATAAAATAAATCTTTAACTTACTTTTCCCTTTCCTGTTTAGTCCCAGCCAAGGTCCCTGTTGCACTGCCACTTGTCAGCTCAAAGATGGGAACAGATGTCGAGATGACAACGGCTGTAGAGATGCCAGCTTTTGCGAATATCCTTTTAGTTCTAACTCTTTATTGCTTTAAAGTAAAGATTTTACGACATGTCTTTCTTTTATTTTTCCTTGACCGTTTTCTATACCAAGAGCAAAGGGCCTAAATGTCCACCTTCAACAAATAAGCCAAACAAAACTATTTGTAACGAGGAATTTGTTTGCTATATGGGGGTAAATGAAAAATCAATAGTCAAACTTTTGCGAATATACGCTATTAACCCCTTTTGACTTCCAGGAATGCACTGGTTCTATTTGCATCGCTTACGGATTGGAATCGTGTCAGTGTAAACGTGGGCCGAACGAACCGATCACCAAGGCGTGTGAGTTGTGTTGCAAATTTCCTGGGGAAGACCATCCGTGCATGTAAATGTTGTCAAATGAGTTTATCATACACAGAGATCTCAATTTCGCTTATCTACGAGCAGTTCATCCTTCGAATGGAACACTTCACCTTACGACATTCCAGACATGTTTGCCAAACCAGGAACACCTTGCGATAACTATAATGGCTACTGCGATGTGTTTCAGAAGTGCCGTGAAGTAGATCCGTCAGGTCCATTAGCTACTTTAAGGAAATTATTACTGTCCACTGAGAGCATTGCGTCCATTAAAAAGTGGATTTTAAAACACTGGTGGTGTGTCGTCCTAATTACCGCAGGTTTCATCGTTAGTTTGGTACATTTAATCTCATACAATAACACATAATAAATAATAAACTAAGTAGCTATGCATTCTGTTAACTTTTAATCTTTCCAGCTGCGTTGTGAATAGTTAAATGCTATAATGTTTTAAGTAAACTTGAAAAAGCAATAGATTACATACCTACTTACAAGGAAAGCACCTGAATAATGTGCCCCCAGATTTCACCCAAGTACACAAAATACTGTATACAAAAATTTAAATGGTTTTCTGTTCATGAGTTATTAATAATTAGAACACAAATTGCACAATTTCCTAGATGCAATTACACTCACCTGTGTAAATAAACAGGTGTAGAAAACAACTAATAACAGTTGCTAGGTTACAAATCTAGAATTTCTTTCCTAGATAATTTCTGATGTTGCTTTGGTAAAATTAATGTCAGCTCTAACATAACACCAATGTTGAAAGACACTTTCAACCTTGATGTTACAGTAGTGGCATAAATGATCAAGGAAAGAAATTCTAGCAACTGTTGTTAGTAGAATTCCTACAAATACACTTAAATGTTTTATATTTTGTATACCTGTGGTTTTGTAGCTTGAATCTAGGTGAAATCTGCAAATGCCTTATTCATGTTCTCCTCTTGATAATAATAACTTACAGTGGCATATTATACTATGGGAACACCGAATGTTCCCTAAAGACAATTTCTTTTGACACAAAAAGGCCCCCAAAATCCCGAAATATATATATCCTTAAATTTAATACAAAGATATATTAAAATGTTTAAATTATAATACAATTGTATTTTTCTGAGGTTCCCCTACTAATCCAATTCACCCTAGCATGCAAAATGTCTTAATACCCATTACTTGCAGTTGAAAATTACATTTATTTATTTGTTTACTATTTCAGGTAATCGTCGTGCGAATATTTGGTAAACAACCTTATAATAAGGCTAAAGCAATGATGGAAAGTCAAATGAACGGCGGACCAAGTACACCTCCATACCGAACAAATACAAATCATGTGGTTACTTCCGTCATTAGCCGCACTAATCTTCCTGTGGCTACAGCAACGGCTGCTTACGTAAACGGACACGTACCTCATTTAGTAACTGGTAATGGATGGGTGTGAAGTATTACAAAAAATCAGTTGTGATTCAAGTGCCAATACGTAACAGTCCTCATGATACGCTTCGTGGATCCTACAGTCGCAGAAGGAGTCAAGAGGAGAAGCAGTATTCAGTAGAAGCAGCTCAGCTTCCTTGTCCCCGATCCCACTGAGCTTACCAAAAAAAATCCAATGCTTCTCATGAAATTGTGGTGCATTTCTGTGATAAAAGTTCGTTTATAGGAAGCTGAAATGAGGAGGGATAACAAAAAAATTCATTTTTGTGAAATAAAAATTTAAGAAAAAAATTTATAAATTTAATTTAAATCGGTATTGTCACATTTACATACAAGATTTCCCTTTATTCTCGAATTATAAAACAAACAATGAAAAATAATCTCGAGATTCGGTAAATAGGCGTGTAAAATAATATAAAATTTATTTTAAATTAGGAAAAAATAAATATATCAGTAAGATCGCTAATATTTTCTTGTAAATTATCTTAACTTTACTGCCATTTTGATTTACCTAACAGTAAATTTCAAGATAATTGACAAAACGAAAAAATTAGAGATTATTCTAACATATTATCAATTTAAATCTTTACATAACTCCAATCCAAATCATATATATAAAAATCATTCTTAAATCTAAAATATTAATCCGAGCCTTCAGTTCCTCTGCTCTGACTACTGTCATCGTTTTCAATGTTCGGTTTTCCACTGCTCGCAGATTCAGATCCACTGTCGCTAGTTGTTGCTTGACTTGGTGCATCGCCATCTGCAGTTTTTGCACTCTCGTCAGTCTCCATTGCTTCATCCTTTTTCTTTTTATTTTCCTCTAAAAAACAAAAGAAACAAAAAAGTAAAACACAGCTTTGACTAATTTATAACACTCATTCTTTCTTTTTACCATTTTTCTTTTCCTTGGCCTGTTTTCCTGGTGAATCTTTTTTCCCATTGACTTTTTTATCCTCTTTAACTTTATTTTTCTTTTCTGTAACTTCTGATTCATTTTCCTTTGAACTTTCTTCTCCTTCATTTTCGTCTCCATCACCATCACCATCGCCATCGTCTTTTTCTAACTTCTCCTCCTCTTCCTCTTCTGCTTCTCCTTCTCCTTTTTCAGCTGCTTCAGCTTTCTCCGCTTCTTCCTTTGCCTTTCTTTCTGCCTCCTCCTTCCGTTGACGTTCAGCTTCTTCTCGAACAGCTGCAGCCATTGCTCGATCTTTTTTGATTTGTTCCATCGCTTTTTCTACCATTCGATTATACGTTTCAGCATCAATCACTTTAGTGCATTGCTGAAATTTATACATCAGTTAACAGATGTAATAACAAACAATCAATCACTAAATCACCTTCTTCAAATCTTCTTGAAAGGCTTCACTAGATTCGAGAAACTTGCGTTTTTTTGCATCAAACTTTTCCTCAATTTGCTGCAATTCTGCTTCAAGCTTTTTCTAATTAGTCAAAGAATTAAATATAGTAAGTATATAGAAATGATAATTTTATTTATATTTTTTTTACTTGATGCATTGTCAGTGATTGAACTTGTCTCTTAAGTACCGTCATTCGAGCTGTGGTTACAACTGATCGTACATCAGGAACGATGCAATCGCTAAATATCTCGTTGATAAGGCGATGGTTCCGTAGATAACGCGCGGTAGCAACATGCTTCACGGAAAAGCCATCATCCTGGTCTAAAATAACAGTTAAATATCATTTTGCACTAATTAAAGTTTCGTAACAAGTTTCGTATCACATATCAAAAGGTTACCATGATTAAGTTAATAAATAATAAATAATACTAACATTATGCTTTCAATAGTGAATTTGTCAAATTTGATTCGATGAAAAGTTCATTTTCAATTTAGTCAAATTTATTGTACAGTAATCTTTACAGGGATCTTTTTTAAATGTAAGGTTACTGATAGCAAAAAGCTCTTATATTTTTCTTTTTACTTTTCTTAATCATTTAATTTAATGATTGCTTTTTACTACACGACACATGTATACATACGTAGATAAGCTTTCGAATTTTCCGACCACATTAAAAAGAATATGCATAAATGAAGGGATTATTGTATGTTTTTTAAGTAATTTTTTTTACATGTTAAAAAATTAAATTCTTACTGCATAAAATAAAAAGAAGTTAGTGTTTAATATGAGCGATATGTTGAACAAACTCACTATTATTATTTAACAGTAATACAGTAATTTTGCCCACTAAAACGTCTATTACTCCGATTTTTCACTCTAAATTAATTAAACAGTGAAAAATGAGAGCAGTTTTTATTTAAAAAATCAGGATCCATAAACAGTGGTAAATTTATCATTTTGTCTGTAGGCCTAAAAAAAATTATTGTCACCTATTATTTATTGATTTTTTTCCCCCCAGTTA
>JAQFZN010000831.1:0-22196 GCA_034687075.1 Geophilus carpophagus | reverse complement strand
AGTGTTACTCCTAAAACAACACTGACTTAAAACAGGAGACACAGAAGAAATAGAGTTTTGGAATGCAGCTACTGTTTACATCTGTTTCTAACTCTAAAGAACTCAATACTTTTGTTGAATAATTTAAAGATATTTTAAAGTTTTTATTTTCATTGAACCTTCATCTAAATTTCAAACTGAATAAATAAATTTTAACTAAAATATGCACTGATTACTTTGGTTGAGAAACTATCTTTAGTTCATATTTAGTTCAAATATACAATTCTACATTGAACTAAGAATTCGAGATGCTTATTTGCCTGTTTGTGATGTTCATAAGAGATAAACAATGCCGAATTTAATGGGAAGCACCTGCTCTAGGGTCCCGAGCTTAGAACGGCCCTAAATATCACATTTCAGATATCATCATCAAATACTTTTCTACTTATATTTTTTTAAGAACCGCTACCAATATATAACTTGTAGAAAAATCAAAATGAGTATCGCTTATTTATATGTAAATTCAAACAATCAATTTATAATGCATTGCAATCTCATTTATGCCTTCTTATTCGTGATTATCACGA
This sequence comes from Geophilus carpophagus, assembly GCA_034687075.1. Lineage (NCBI taxonomy): Eukaryota > Metazoa > Arthropoda > Chilopoda > Geophilomorpha > Geophilidae > Geophilus > Geophilus carpophagus. Next base: position 21,630 of record JAQFZN010000831.1, on the reverse strand, counting down.
ATTTATTGACCTTTGACAGGAATGTTAATCCTCTAATTTACAGAAAAGTTGAATTTAATTAATAGTTAATAAAAACATTTCGTAATTACTTTGCTAATTTTCAATAAAAACCCAGCAAAAATCACACTCTTTGCAAAACAAGGTTTTCATTTCACAAATTTCAAAACTCCAGAATAATCACCTTACTAAAAAGAGTGTGATTGTCGAGACCTGGTAATAATTTACTCAAATATTAATATATTGAACCCAACTGAGTTTTAAATTATTCCTGTACCAATTAATTTATAACTCAATTTAATACAACCATTAATTCACTTTATATCAAGTCTCACCTGAGGTAGTCTCTTTTGCAGAGGATGAGGTTTGCTTTGGTAAAGAGTGTGGATCCAACTTCCCCTAACCGACAGTCGCAACATGCACATTTCAGACAGTCCTCGTGCCAATACATATCCAACGCCTTTAACATAAACCGGTCACCGATCCTTTTCTTACAACCTGCACATTCATTATTCTGATGAAGGAGACCACCGATTGCCTTCTGCACCTCACTCTTCGTCTCCATGATCATTTTGCCCTACAAAATAACAAATAAGAAAAAAAACTTCAGTTTCTTTATGTATAAATTCTTTTAGCTGCAGCAAAAACCTTTAAAAGGGAAATAGGGGAGAAAAGAAAAGCGGTCGAAACATGTTAAAGAAAAGGAGAGATTTTGATAAATTTGATTCAGTTGTAGAGAAATGGATCTCATCTGAATTGTTCACTGGCACGGTGCAGTCTGAACCCCGGTTTAAAATCCCCAAACTAAGAAAAAGACATATGGGCCGTGACGTCATACTCGAGAGAAGGTCATATATCTGCCATTTTGCTAAGCGGGTTTTGTTGCATCAAAAGCGAAAAATCGAGCTCAAGATGAGTGTCCCGGGACACGACCCGCAGGGATGACGACAAGCAACATGGGAAAAATAAGTCTTGCATGAAAATGCCATTGGGCAAAGCGTAGAAATGAATCTCCTTTTTTAAAAAAATTTAAACAACAAAATATTTCCACATTTTCAATGTCCAAAAATTAAAATTGACAGAAAAAATTCAAATTTTAATAAATAAACATGAAAAGAAGCTAAAACAATTATCATTAATAGATTTATTGTTGATGGCAGAAATGGCAGAGCATGTTTCTAGACTGACACCCCTCTTAAGGCAAGCGGCGGCTTGTCCACAGCCTTCGGGGTTTCTGATGGATAGCCCCGATGGCAGTGCGAGCGATGGAGGAAAAGGAGGGGGGGTTTGCGGGTGTAAATTTATGACGTCCATATATCCGGGCATGGGCGCCGCCTGGTGGAGGCGCAGGGAAGTGCAGCAACGGCCACTCGCCCTCACTTTTCATTTTATGTGTGCCATATCACAAATTAAATCAAAGTTGCGCTTATTGAATTCCAAAACCCCCTCGCACGAAAACGAGACCAACAATTTCTGCTTCCCACAATCCACTATTTTAATCCATACATCTATATATGCAGCTGACATTATTTATTTTTCATTTTAAATTTATAATAAAACCTAAACGAATTTAATTTAAACATGATATAAAATAGTCACTTGAAAATTTTTTTTTCAATAGTTGTCTAATTTTGATCAAAACTACACTTGTTTAAACCCAATTATCATTTTATAAATTTTCTCATTTAATTTAATCAATATTTAAATTAGTAAAAAAAAATTCTTTATAAATTATTTCTTCTATTTATGTCGAAATTTTATTTGCTATTCACAAAAATAATATGAATTCTATTAATAAACAAAAAAATTCACATCTTATAATATAATAAATAGCATATTTCTACTTATTTATCATTTCAATTATTTCATATTTTGTTAATAAATTTTTTTATATATAAAAAAATCTTTGGTTGGTATCTTAATATGTAGTAATGAATGTATAATTATCCAATAGCTATTGTTGCAAGATCCACTTATGATGTAATCATGGGTAGTGAGGGCGGACAGCGAAGCTTCTAAATCACAGCTATCGCACGAGCCGAGCCGATTCCCGCCATAAATTCGTGGGTATGAGGGGTAGGGGAGGTGGGGAGGATGGAAAAGAGGCCAATCGACCATGTAAGTGGGTCCACGAGCAGAAAAAGAGACGCAGGTTGCCCCCCACCACCCTCACACACACCCTCCCAAACACACATGCACCCATGTGTCACGCTGATAACGACATTCATGGACCCTCATAAGCAATCCCAACCTCGTTATTACAAACTCATTATAAAGTGGACTTATTGTGACGTCGTCCGGTTGCCAGGCAACCGTGCGCGACGCCATTAAGCGGTGTGTCTAATACCGTAATAAACGCACGCGCCAATGGCTATTATGACCAGTGGCCATCAATCGAAAGGATGAGGTAACGCCAGCAACAATCGCACCGATTGTCTCAATGAAGGCGAACACCAATAACGCGCACGCGCCTCGACCGAAAGCGCCCACAATGAGCCGCGGGCAAACATTTATGGACGGCGATGAATAAATGCCCGGTCATCATGAGTTTGGGGCATCGCTCTGCCATTGCTGATAAAGACCGAGTAACGCCGGGGGATGCGGCTGCGACGGGAGGAAGTGGGCCATTTATCAATAAGATAATAAGCTCCATAATTGGTCAAAAGATTGTCTCAATAGAACGCGTGCGTCACATCACATCTAAATCCGTAATAAAGTTAATTTAAAAAAAAAAGAGAGAAAAGTATTTATCCCCCTCCCCCAAATATTCGTAGCTTTTGTTTTTCATTTTTTAATGTTTTGATGCAATATCAATTTCAAACTTGAAATTTAAAATCTGCAAAAGTTTTTTTAGATTTGTTACAAGTGACAATTAACTTAAAATGGCGGTGGTGCATGCTTAAGTAAGCAGTACTCATTTTTTAAATTTAATAGTCATTAAACATGATTCATTAAAACTTGTTTATTTCAGTCAAACGTTGAACTTGCAGTTTGTTTTGCAAGTCTAGAGAAAACAAAAATATTTCTCGTCTTAGAAGAAAAAGTGAAGAATTGAAACCGTTTTGGGACGCTGAGCATCGATGCAACATGCAATGGGAAACTTACATCCGGCTGCCATGTTGACAAGTGAATTTAATGTTAATCCTCAATAATGAGTGCTGTCAAAACAGCCCAGAATACTGTGTCGGTTGCTTACTTTTGCCATTGCACAATAGGCGTCGCCACCGTTCACAGGATGAGGAGGGGGCGAGATGCACGAAGGACGCTATTGTCCAACAGTCGCATGTGCGCATGAGTACTACGCTACCATCCGGTGATATTAATTGGAAGGGATAGCGAACAAAAGCCACACATGAAACGTCGTCTGGTGACAGCGAAAAGAGAAATAGAAAAAATAAAATAAATAAAAAAAATATTCAAAAAAAAAAGAAACAGGAAGAGAAGTTGACTACCCCCTTTTCCCCACTTATTCTCTGATTGGTTGCAAGGTTTGTGCTACTAGTGATGGCTTTGAACAAATGTACTTTTGAACAAATGTACAAACTCAACTCGATCAATTTTTAAGTTGTGGTTACGGTTTCAAAAGCTTGGTATTACTCACCGAGAATATTGCAATGTTGTGCCACTTGTCGACGATTCAATTTATGATATCATCTGGAAAATGAAATAGAGATTCATTTACTAAAATTTAACATAACTCAGCTGCTTAATTGAATCAAAGCTACATATGATCTATCTCAATAAAAAATGCAGAAAAAATTACTCACAAAAATAATTCAGTTACTTATTACTACAGCTTACATAACTACGAAAAACTTCCTTTACCTACAAATTTGTTTGCATTCAAATAACAAACAACATTACTTAATTATAATTCAAAACCCTATTGCACCACTTTAACAACTGTCAGCTGTGGGAAGAGCAAAATTCTAAAGTGAAGGTTTTGTATAATTACATGCATATATAAATAAGAATTGGTGTGTGGGCTACGGTTCAGATTGGGTCGTGAGCCCAGTCTTGCACATATCTAATTTTAATGACGCTTCAAACAAAATGCAAAAACTTGACTTGCAAACAAAAAATTAACTCTTGCAAAACCGGATTTGGAATACTATACCAATACTACCCTATGAATTTAAAACCGAATAATTATTATCTTTTAAAAAAATTACAAAAAACAATAATGGCAAAGTTCAGATCAAACTCCAGAAGCCGAACTTTCAAAACTATGGTCGCTGAACGTAATAATCAAAGAGTAGCACAGAAGTCATTACACAACATTTGATGGAAAGAAATTAATGCTAAAACATCTACACTAAAAACCATCAACAATAATTTACCACATTTTCTATATTCGAATAAATACAAGCTTGCAAACCACTATAATCTAACTTATCGTCCCTAAAAGTGATTTAAGAATAATAAAAAAATTAGAAATTGCATTTCACTTTAAATAAATTAACTAATTGCCATATTTTTAAGTTAGCCATTAGTTATGTTGACAGTCGCTCTATGTATAATCCAGCTAAGTCCTTCTATTTCTCCCTTCAGCCAAACCAAAGTGCAGTGAAATACTAGCAAGTGCAATTTACAATGCATCGAAAGAGACAAAACCACAAACGCGTCGGGCAAAATTAAAATGCAACACTGGTCCTTTGAATAATACATCAACAGGCAAACCCATAGTCGCACGCAAGTAGGCATCACCGGCAGCCTCTCCGCCAAGGCTTTTAGGCTGGACGATTGAGCTGGGATGTCACTTAATCTGCACCACGAGCACCAATAATGGCGGAATCTTGTCCAGGGTTAATGCGTTCGGATTTACACACCCACCACCCCATTCCTCCCTCACCACTTATGCACCCTCTCCTCCTCTTTCCATTCTCTTTTACTCTTCCTTAAGGAACGCGTTTTTCTTCTTAATGAGAAAAAAGCTCCCACTGCACCATCTTCCACATCTTTTCTATTTTTTTTTGCTTTCTCTCTTTACTTGTGGATCAAAGATTTCATTCTCATTTTTAGGCACTTTACTCATTTATCGAACACGTGACGACACTTTTTCGGTAATTGTACAACAGTGGCGTTCGTCAACTAAAACTCGAGCGGTTCTTCACCTGTTGGCATGGCAACTATGTGTAAGAGCAATTTCTTGTCTTCAACTCTTTAGTTGAAGAATGTGCTAAGGGTGGGGGTCGGAGATGACAGAATTGTGGGAAGGGAAAGGAAAGAGCGTAGAAAAGAGTGGGGCGGTGGGAGGAGTGTCGAACGCTGCATAATGGAGTTAACGTGTCACCTTAATCGTAGGATTAATGATGCTATTAGAAGCCGACGCCATTGTGGATAGAAGAGCAAGTGGAAATGTAATTAAACTTGCTTCTGATGCAACTGTTGTTTACGCCGAGCGACAACACACGCAAAACCGTTTCAACGAGTACATTGTTCATAACACTAATGTAATAACATTGTTATGACAATAAAAGATGTAACTCAAACATGATTGAAATAAAAATCACCTCAAAATCCAACAATTCCCTTATCAAGTAAATAGTTATAATAATAAATAACACTTTGAAGTTGCAATGTGCAAATAAGAATACAAATGTATCAGAGTTCCATTCACAGATTGCACGTAGCAATTCTTATTTTTATTTAACAATAATGTTCACTTAACTTAAGATTAGCAACAAAACTTCCAACAAAACGCAACTTTAGGCCATCAACAATGCACACGCACCAGCTCCATCTACCAGCCATTTCTCACACGTTTTACTATACAATGCCTCGATCTGTACCGCACTATTGTTGCATGCCAGCCATTGTTATCAAAGCCCATACATCACAACACTAGCATTGGCAGGCGTTTTCTTTGTGCATTTTTCAAGATAAGATAAAGTCTGCTCCAGAACCGAAAAAAGAAAAAGGAAAAAACTTCCATTTTTTATTACAGTCACACAACAACAATAGAGGAAAAGTCGACATTTACGCCTAATTATCATCATCACGACGATGACGTCAAGCATTTGTCCACTCCGTACACGATAAGACTGGTAATTAATTCAACGCTTACCCCTTTTATCTCTGCGGTTGTTTTATCATCTTTTTCACTTGACTTCCTGTTTTGCCGCGTTTCTTGTGGAAAGGCAGAAAGAGGAAGGGAGAGCGAGAGAGATGGAGAAACGCGGGGAATGGGATGGGAGGACAATGTAAAGAATGTGGCATCGATAAAAGCCGGAGCGCGTTGGCGTGAGATGCGCACGAAGATTGTCACAGTGGACACCAACAACCGCGACACAGAGAACAATGGGTGTTTGATTCGACACCGCTAGACGCGTCTTTTCAATCCCAATTAAACAAAAATCATAACTCGCTAACGGGACATATTCATTTTCGTATCAAATACTATCAACTTTCCCTAAAACAATAACAACGTCAATAATAAAAAATAACAAAATAAAATTTACCGTAAAATAAAATATCTCAGCGGTGTCGTGTCAAAATACTGACATATTAAATACAGTAGAGAGCATGAGAAACCTGTCACGGACGCTCACCGAGATCCCGCGTCCAACATTAATGGCGTCCGCATTGCGTGGGGCAGGGTCAGCCGCGCGTCCGCCTGCGGGGACGGCTGCATCTAAGTGAGGTGTCCATTAACAAAATGAGGGGTGAAGTGTGGGGGCGTCAGGGAGAAAGAGAGAGAGAGCCCTGACACGGGACTGATGCACTATCAGGGAGGGGCGGGGATGAGATGAGAGCAACGCTGATGTGATCGATTATTCCCACGCTTAAAAGCGGTACTAGGCGGTACCGTTAATTGAACGTGTCACCTGTGAAAATGAGTTGAGACTGCCACACTTCTCCCCTAAGTTGGTTTGCCGCGTTTTTTGATAAGCTCTTTTGTCGCCTTCTAAATATCATTGCACCTTGACAACAATGGGACGTCGACGCCATAAAGTGTCAGCGACAATAGTTGGTAGTGACAGGCGAGCGCGTTCCTTCAACATGGCCCCCACATCAAGTGACACTGCACGCTTTTCAATGACGCCAAATATACTTCCATTTTTTTCTCACCTCCCCTCATACATACTTTTTTTCTCACTCTTAACTCTCCCCTACTCCTACCCCCCCTCTCTTCCTTTCTTTCTTACGGAGTCGTGTATTTTTTTTTGTCCAATGCCACCAGACGCTGACTTGAGACGCTGTGCTGACAGACGCCCAGTGGACCTAGCTGACCTCTCTGGCTTAATGAAACTAATATTTCAACTCTTCGCCCCTGACTGGCAAGGCCAAAACGACTCCATGACCAAGCGGACGGCAACGCAGGGGGCACGTGGTAAGTGGTGGAGGGAGAAAGAAAAACGCGACGACTGACATGAGTGGGACGCTAACGGCCACCCACGTATCGAATTCGAGGTTTTTTTTTGCACATAAATTTCACACAGAAATCATAAACTAACATTGAAATATACCCGATTTCAAATATTTTTTTTTCAATTTTCTTCTCACACAAAACTTTGTTTGGGTAATTCAGAAAATTGTACCACTTACACAAACCAAACGAAAATATCAGTAAATAGACTTGGACTTAATAAATGACAATTCATACAGTCTCCGCTTCTATCTCCTCAATTGGGCTTATTTTAATAGGGCAAATTGAGCAGAATAAGCCAAAAAATGATGTTTGTTTACATTTTGAGTATTGCACGAATTTAATGCCAACGATTCAAAACGGTACTAACCCGTATCGTAGTTGCAAATTGGCAATTACCTTACCTGCAGGCGTTCGCAGCGTTGGCGGCACCAGGTGTCGTCAGTCAGCGGTGTGTGCAACTCGAGCGGCTCATCATCATCAGCAGTCAGCCACAAATTTAATAAACATGTTAGCAGCGTTCATCACACGGCAGGGGGACGGAGAGAGGGGAGAAACAGCGCACGCACGCGCGCCACACCCCGCTACGATGCGGACCAATCAGCTCCCGTGACTTCCCGCTCTTGTCGAGAGAGTGCGCTACTGCGTAGGGAAAAGTGCACGCTATGATATAACTCGTCAGAGCACGATACAAGGCACGCAAAAAATTTCTATGCGTGAAATATGAAATCAAAGTAGTTAATTGTTGTCCATCGCGCCATTGCTGAGTGTGAAAAGGTACACGGCAGTTTTGAGTCCCGTGGGAGGCTCAGAGAAGACCGAGTTAATTGTTGCAAACGGGAATACGCCCTCAGGTAAATACCAAGTCCCTAATCAGACACCAAACTCGTTACAGCGAATTTCCAACCATCCGCTTACACGGAACGACCGCGTACACGGACGCGGAAGAAGAAAACATTTAAGGAAAACAAAAAATGAAACAATAAACAATACCAGGAAATGGAAGCGAGATCGATGTTTGTGCTTGTGCTTGTCGTGGTTTTGCATCCCTTTGAATCCTGCTTTCGACTGGACGCAAGATGCAATGCAGCGCGCCCCACCGAACGCCAGCGTCCCGACTGATGACGCCTGAGCCCCCTCCCACGCGGCGCGCCTCGCGTTTCTATGGAAACAAATGCCCAACGACACACCCTCGGGGCCAAGGGGCAACGAGCGGAAAGGGGGTGGTAACAAACAGCCAATTAACGAGAATTGTTTTCACTTTGATATAATATTTTCATTAATTACACGACAAACCAACATGGGGAGTGTGAAGGACGGAATGACGTCACGTGATGGATGACCTAGGAGGGTGAAAAGAGGGATGGGGCATCAATGAGGTGGTCAATCGAGGTTAAGCGTTTGCTGATGTTAGGGACAACAATTGTTCTATAAAAGTGGATAATCCATCGAAAAGAAATAAAGGTCACTGGTAAAAAGTTAAAAATAAAATTTGAGCAAATTCCCACAACTCAATTTACCAACAACAAATGTAACAATGGCCAAGCAAGGATTAAACTAAGAAAACAATAATAAAATAAGTAAATACGTAGTTACGTCCTCACTTTGCCCTTGTTCAAAATTCCCAAAAAAATCCACTCATTATCATAATAATTTAAATATTTAAATTATTTAGATTCAAACACTTGAACATTCAACAATCAATCTTTGCAACAATAATTCGCAAACCCATATCTTGCTAAACAACATCGAACAACGCGATCCACTCTCATTCCCTGTGGTTTTTTTCCCCCTTTCCTTTTTTGGAAACATCCCAAATTCTTTCCATATGCAATGACCACTAAGTGGAGTGGGGTCCGCGTTCGAGGGGTCAGTGATGCGTCCACCCTTCTCCTCCCAATGCACGTCTTCCCTTCCCTTCCTATACTCTCTCTTGGCGTCCATTCGTCACTCATGTCCGGCCGAGCAGCGTCCCTCTTTATAAAACACAAGAAGCTGAGTGCAGTTACATTCATGAATTTTACGACGGGGCTTTCTGTGATTGGAAGAGACGCGGGCGTCGTGGGGGATAAGTGGAAAAGAGAAAAGGGAGAGAGAGAGGAGGTGGAGAACAGGCGGACACCAAGAGTGCGTTTGAGTGGGTGGATGGGATGAGGTCGGCTGAGTCCATTTCCTCTCGACCAAAGGGAAACTAAGAAGAAGGTTCTTTGAAGATGATCTAAGAGCCCCGAGAAAAAACTTTTTTCACCCTCTTTAAAAACAACTGACAATTTGCTACAAATCGGTCGTCATGGCAACTGATGGTCTTCCATCACCTCGTTACAATGAGTCGAGTGTTGGCTTACCGCAGCGAGGATACGTGCGTCTTAAGGGGGGTAATGAGTCTTGCTTCACTTTACCGGGGTTCTGCCCGCACCCCCGCCCCGAGTGGTTTTCCGTGTTGGTCACTCGAGTGACGAGTGGCGTCTGATGGGATCCCGGAGTGTCCGAGTCTCGGTTGCCTAGGAGACGCCGACCTGCTTCCGGTGTAGCTCAAAAGCCCAGCTGACCTTGTTTAACAATGCACTTTTTCCCCTCCCTTCTCTCCTGTAGACGAGCTGCTCTCAATCAAACGGTCAATTTTTAGATGCGCAGCCGAGCCAATCTAGCGAAGTGCGGCATTTGGAAAACATGAGACCGCCAACAATGCCATCACAAAATTAAACAATGAAATTAAATGACCCTGTCCTTTTCAAACCCCCGCACACGCTATGGCAACAATAAAAGGCATTCACGTGCACGCACTTCCGTTGATGGGAAAAAAGCCTTCGTGTTACCTCCTTCAATCCGGAGATCAGCATGGAAAACAACTGGTTTGTTCAAGACTTGACCAACAATAAGGGTCGCGTTTCCAGGAAAATGAGGGACACAAATAAAACCCACCCTCCCAGAATAAAAGTATAGAAACAGAAGGGTCGATGAATACGATGCGGGCAGTTCCCCTCTTAGTTGAATCTTTCAAAATATTTACCTCGAAACAACACGCGATTCACCTGGTGGGTCGTCAAGGCAACCACGGATGGACCGCTGTATTGTTGAGCGTCTTACACCGGGGTTTCAAATAGGAACACCATCAATTTTTCAAGTACGGCGCCACGTGGATCGTGAACAATGCATGAGCGCAGGTGGGGTTGGCCCGAGGGGGGATCAGGAAGCAGAAATAATTCATTGATCACATCTTGCAAAGTCAATTGGCCGGCAATGTACGCCGTGTCCACTTAAAACAATTGAACACAACTTTCTCCGGGGGCTATTGTAAAGTTTCATTGTTACCACGGACAACTCAATTGGACCCATTGCCAATAAGGTTTTTAGAGCTTCAAGCCAAAGTGCATCCGATGCACCTTGTTGTCGTAAAAAAAAACTAGGGAACTGTGTGTGGGTCCTTGAATTCCAACACTCTTGTTGCAAACTGATACCAAGTTTTAAAAAAAGTTATTGAACACAGCTTAATGAAAAGTTAAAATGAGCATGTGGAATGAAATGAAAACATAAACAAACAAAACATATTAAAAATCAAATAACATGAGTAAAACCACAAATTCAGCTTAGAAACACGCCAACGGTGCATTTCAAACATCAACTGTCAAATTTAATCCGCCCTCTCAGTTATTTAGTCGACGCATCGTTTAATAAACAATTGAATAAACAACAACGACAATGACGACCGTTTCCGGAAGAACGGAGAAACAATAATAATAAAAAAAATGTCTATGGAAGTCAAAGTAGACCTAAATCAGGTCGTGACACCAAAATCAATTTCCCAAATGTATTTGTCACATGTCACGATGTTAGAAGGGAGGATGCGTGGGTGGTAGGGTGAATGGCGTTCGTCGTCATCTGTCACCCGCGTTCCGTGGGAACGCACACGAAGAACGTGCCAATTCCTCCCTTTATCCTCCAGGCAAATAAATAAATTCGGGCATTTATGACGCTCCATGTCACTTTTTGGCCTTAGCAGCAAATTTTCATGAAAAACCGACAAAATGAGTGACACGTTCACGAAGAGTCTAAAAATTCACTTAAACCGGTCGCTCTATTATAAGATAACATTTCTAACGGAAAAGCAAAAAGAAAAAAAGCGTCATCATCCTTTAAGTTTATCGGTAATTTTCTAATTTTTATTCGTTAAGTTGAGCTTAAGAATCGAGCAAGAGACGGCAGACGCGCCTCGGGGGTCATAAAGATAAGTGGGCAGCAAAGATGAAAATGGCGGACGGGGAAAATAATTTTTCATGGGACGAAGATGACGAGATTAAAAGCGACAAAGAAAAACGAAAGAGACGAGATGGAAAAAAAATAATAATTAGGGAATATCTTTTTGTTCGAAATTCATGGCACGAACGCTAAAACGATAACGAAAATTATAACCCAATGTCACGTGACTGCATTGTTAATTCAGTCAATAACGTTAGGGTTAAAACCCTTATTGTTGCGGTGCGGTAGGCGCAGTTTAAATCACTTTATTCGAGCTCCATCTATTGTTGAGGCTCAATTTCCCATGATTCTTTTACTCCTCATCCCCCTTGTCCCGTGTTGGGAGTTAACTGTAATCAATACACACTTTTCATTGTTGTCTTTGCAAGACCAACCAAACTTTTGTTTTCAATCGATTCTTATCGACTTATCGCTTCGTCCATCTTGTTGAATAAGGCTTCCGTATATTTATATCCCATTGTCCGATTCAAACTTAATACAACTCAACATTAAATAATACATAACCAATTGACCAAGTTTTATTGATGTGCTGCATTTAACGAGATTTCACTCAATCCAATCACCTCTTATACATTTCATGCTCAGATTGTAAAACAAACATGTTAAGAAAACTGATTCTTCTCATGCAACAACTGCACTAGAAGAAAATTATGCATAATTCAATAGCAAAGGGAGTTTAATGTTTTCTATGTTTGTTTGACTTATAATTTTTGCATGTCAAAATTCCAATAGGTGAAAGTTCTGTATAATTCTTTATGTTTTATATAAAATTATCCAGCTTTGTGAGTGCCACCTGTAGTCAGTACTCTTGTTACAATCAGCTATTTTCATTGTTCTTTATCTTTTTTTTACATAATTAAATACCCGCAGCTCAAAACACTATGAATAATTTCTTAATTTGCATTTTTGAGATCATAATCCAGGATTAAGTAAAATATCTTGCTTAAAATAATTTCATCTTAAAAAATGATAGTTTTAACTGAAAATACTTAAATACAAATAGTAAAAAAATTTCTACTCAAATTTTAATCTCACTAAAAATTAATAAAACCTAAAAAGTTTTTCTTAATTGAATTTAAAACTTACAAATTGTCTGCGTAACAAGTCGTAGTTGGCTGATACACGTCAATTTGATCTTAATATTTTGCCGTTGTTGATTGTCGATAATTGTCACGTCAATATTGATTAGCCATGAATTAATTACTTTCGGTATTTACTGCACATGTAAAAAATACAAAGAAATACATTGACATTCATATGGCGAAACAATATGGTATTATTTCATTTTCATTAATTGATTTCAAGCTTTATTCAAAACATTCTAGACCATATATTTGAATATTTACTCCATCTTACTTGTATACTTTTACGTCATATTGGTTCAACAAAAAAATCATTTTTGTCAATTCAATCACAAAGACAAACTATAGATGGTTTCTATGTCAACAACGGTCCATTTTCTCAGTCAACAATGGCCTCCCAAAAGAATAAAGCACTAACACTGTTTACATACATTATCCGCCTCTCGTGACCAACAAAAATAAAAAATAAAAATAAAAAAATGATAGCCTCAAGTAGTATTTTTACAAATACGTTTTTATTTGGAAAAATATTTGACTATATCCAACACGAACTCAAGCCCAATAATCTGGAACGTGACTAAAATGGAGCATCGCGACGGAAGTACTTCCGGTCTCCATGACAACCTTTCTATCCATCTATTAATTCCCACCATGGTTACTTTTGTGGACAAAATGAAAAGGAATGGACTTTCGAACGATCTGACAAACCAAATCAAAATGGCTGCCGCCACGACCCGGCCCCTGGCGGCGTCGCTCGTAAACTCATGCTTCCCTAATCCCCCCACAGACAGGGGATTATGGGAAAAATGGCCCTTATAAATTTCAAAATTACAACTGTAAAAGAGTGTAGAAACAATGTATAATAAGAATTTATAACCGACTCAACTTCCCCCCTGTGTTAAAAAAGAATAAAAATATAAAAAGAAACAATGAACAATTGAATTTAGTGTGACGCATCTTCAAACTGGACACAATGACCACCAACTCACGCAACAGTGCGCACGTGTTCATCCACCCGAACTCAACCCTTTTGTAACCGACCAAGACATACAACGCCGCGCATGCGTGGTCTAAGATATTCAATAAGAGAGAGAGAGAGCGAGAAAGTGTGTGTATGAGGGAGTCTCTAATGACGAAGGAGGAGAGGGGGTTGAAAAGGAGGGATAGCGTCTTTATCAGCGTCTCTCGATGGCTGTATCCATAAACGAACGATGAGACGCCATTATGAAGACAGCCAACTTCATAAATGGCATGGAGGGTGGGGAGAGAGGGGAGAAGATTACGGACGCCACCTCCGACTTACGACCCCCTCCCCCGCGCGCCCCCTGGTGGTGACGAAACGACATTGATAGAGACGCGCGCTTTTGGCTGAGGGCCATAAGATAGTGAAAAGAGACTCCTACTGAACATTGTTGCATTTTTAGGGGTGGTTTGGAGGAAAAAAGTGAGAGATGGAGGAAGAGTGAGGAAGGGAGCGAGAAGGCGCGTCCGCAAACGCGTTCGCTAAACGGCGTCAATGACGCGCAGAGGATGATGGGTAATTGATGGTGGCACCCGAGCAAGAGATTGTGGTTACAAGGGTTGGCGAAGGGAATGGAGGTGGTGGGAGGGGGTAAGGACGAGGTGCAATTGAATGGTAGTGCCACGCCCATCCAACCAACTACTCAAGACGCTGCATGAGGTCCTTACGTGCACCTCGCGTTCGTCACGTGAGATTTCTATTATTTCCGGCTGTTCTTTCGCCCAAAATTTATATATTTTTTATTATGACTTTGGGTCATGGAAATTTTGTATTCACTACGTAATGTTTGTTTACTTTTCTTATAATATTCTATCTTAAGAGTGTTGTTAAACTTCTCAATTTTTTTTCTTTTTACTTTAGCAGGGTTCGGAGCATTGAAAATTCTATTTAAATAATTAATACATTTCATTTCTCGATTTTATTCAAATTTTAAAAAATTCAACTCTTCAAAACCCTGGAATAAATATAGCTTTTAAGATACATTTAAAATGAATCAGACATTATCTATCTGAAAAATATCCATGATACGTATTTTTATAAAGCGTTCATGATGCTATCTGACAGATTCTGAGTGTTGAAAATTGTTTTAATGAGATGACGCCAGATATCTCAGTAGATAATTGCAATATAGTTTTTTTCTTATCACCTCTTATTATTTAAAGCGCTTTCAGATAAATTTGAAGTCCCGTATTGTTAGCGCATGTGACTGTTGTCATCGCTGATGCGCCATTAAACTCCATCTCCCATTCTCCCCGGCCCATATATAAGATAGCAAGGGTCAGTGGTCGGGCGTCTCCTTATGCAAACCGTGGCTTGAGGCACACATCTGTTTCCGGTGAAATAGTATAGGGAGAGCTGGAGGAGGAGAAGTGCGTGCGGGTGGATCGTCGATCGCCCCAATTACACGCCTCACCGCCCTCGCCCTCGCCCAAGACAGTGGCTTCAATCCCAGATCCAATCTGCGATCGTTCAAGGAACCCCATTTGAAATCTGGGAAAAAGGAAATCAGATGACGTCACAGGGGACACGGCATCTAGTGGCATCAGTTGGTAACAATGGACTCGTTCGAGATGGACGGCGTCTCTTTCGATCGGATAATTGGTCTAGGAAGAGCGCGCCGAATCTGCACATTATTCGCTCACAGGCCGCCTGACGACTAATAACTCAACTAATGGCATTGATTAATGCAAAGAATCAAAATTACAAATAAAAAAATTAAACATTTACTTAAAAAAATGTAAACTACTTTTAATAATTTCAAGTGCAGTCTTAAATAAAATCAGTAGTGAAATTGAAATGATTTAATCTCCCATTTTTTCTACACAGCTTTAAAAAGTGATAACTTAACTAGCATAAAATGAAATCATCTTAATCAAATTAATAGTAACATTTGCAATTAAAATTTGATTCATACATAAATATATTTTAAAAAAATTTACAAAAGTATTAATAATTAAAAATATTATTAAAATAAATTCCTCATGCTATTCCTATTAGAGCATTGCAGTTAAGCACAGGAGCAGCCCAACAGACCATTTTAAAATTTATAATTTTTTTTAAATAAAATAAAAAATAATAATTGTGAAAAATAAAATTCGTTGTAAACAAGGAATGGGTGAGTGAGAAGGGGACTAGCTTGCATCTAGCAATCCGAACCCAATGACCTTCTCTGGAATTTAAACCAAATTTAAAGACCCAACGGACGCGCCAGACAAAGTGAGTTGGGGTGCAAGGATTTCGCTTTAAATTTACACCCGTCGTAAAGCTGTCGCATTGCTACACGCGAGAAACAATGGATCCGTTTCAATCGACATGGACCATTTTTTCTATCAAACACGAATCCACCAAACCGAAATTAAACAATAAATAAAACAAGGTGCAAATTTGTAAACGCCTTCTCAAAACAATCGACTGACATGGCAACAAACAAGAGCTCTCTTGTAATTACAAACGCGACAAATGTCTCGGAATACAAATGACCTCTTGCACGAAGTTCCAACAACAAAACGTTGGACACAACCCACTTTAACCTCGTTTTAACGAAATGCGTGCACGAGCATTTGATTCGAAAGGGGAATAAAAAAAATAACAGATGTGTAACGACGAGGGGGTCAGTAGGGGATGGACGGGAAGGATTTAGCGTAGCGATCTTCGCAAGGGGAGAAAGAGAGTTTTTTATGCGCATGCGCGCGTGCCCCCCGGTCAGTAATCTCATTAGGACTTTATCCCAAGGAATACAAATCGGTGTTTGTAGCCCGAGACGAATGGTCGGGTGCCATGTTTTAGGTAAATCGCGGGACGCTGCGTTGTTGCTTGCCCCTTACTTTGCCACCCTCCTCCCCGTACCTGACCAAGAAATAAGCCTCGTTGTCATGGTTACAAGCCATTTTTATGCACGTTCTCGTGCTTTTACGCCTCAAATCTCATTGGAACCAAGCGTTTTATGGTCACCGGAAGACGCGCCACCCTCAGGCGAATACTCATGCAAACGATGTAATACCCCCACCCACCTCCCTTCCATCACTATGCCTTCCCACATCTCTTCTACTCTGGAGCGACAATTGCAAACGATGAAGACGAATGTAACAACGCCAGCTTTTCAAGTGGTGACGTATGTAAAGACCAGTAAATCGATGAGCAAAGACGCCGCTATAGGTCAATAAAGAAAACAAGGAAATGTTTCGTTTTAAAACACCGTGCAATAATGATTTTTAGCAGTGTATAAACAATTTGCATATTGTTGTATGCTATACGTTCATCGTTCTATTGTTTACACATATAAAATTGAAAATTTGCCATCAAAAATCACAATGCATTTTGAAGATTTCGTAATATTTCAGTAGAATAGTCAAAATTGATGTGACCATCACTGAAGGGAAGATTTAAATAAATGCAAATGGCATTGAAGGAAGATAAAATTTAGAGAAAAAAATTCACATAAAACGAGGTTGTTTACATTTGGTTCCCAAACAAATATATACAAAGAAAATGTCTTTACATATACAGTGCTTGGAACTTAGTGAATCATTTATGAAGAGATAAACTGTTTGCATTAATCCAAACAAATTTCGAAGAAAAGACAGGAAATGGTACCTGCAAACTGCAAACTGGACAGTTGAAATGAGTTAATAAGAATTAATGGAAAAGATAACCGTTCTACTACATACATATATAGAGGGTTTCTGCAACACATTACAACAAAATCATTTAAGAATTGTATAAATTATTTGCGAATTGCACAATTTTTAAATATTGAGGATGAGTTTAAAAATTTCAAAACAAAATTTCTAGCTGTAGATAAATAAAAAAAAGATAGAAGTTAAGAAAAGTGAGGATATTCAGATTTCGCAATAGTTTAGCAAATAGATGCTTTTTTTTTCCCCAGCTTGAGCTCACTTTCACTCACGGTTCCTACAGCTGAATTGTGGTACTTCTGCTAAGCTCGAGTACTTTGGCAGAGCTTCAGTACTCTCTTTTACCATTCCTCTAGTCATATGTTTCAGTACCTATTTTTTGCAAATTAAATGTCCAAAAATAAGCACTACAAGTATTTAAGAGTAAAAAAAAATCGAAATAATCAAAATAATCACAAATACTGAATATTGTTAACATATTTTTGTTAATTTGATCTAAAAAATCATATTTATACCCTACTTATTAATTCTATTTGTTTTTTAAATCAATGTTCAACACCAAGCTTATAGAAGCAGAGCTTAGCAGAAGCAGTTTAGATAGAACATCCGATAATCGTATAAATTGACGAAATTGTCAGTAAAAAGGCGTCGTGCGTGTTACATTAAATAAAATAAAATTACAAGGAAATCAGGAGATTATACCCAAGATGCAATTGAATTAAGGTTCTTGTTTAGGGTTGGGGTTGTAAAAGGGGAGAGAAATGAATCTTATAGAATGGCCTCTGTGTCATGGCGGAGAAGCTCAACATAAAACAGGCTAACAATTAAGTTAGTGGCTAATCAATGGATATTTGCAACTTGATCCGCTTATTAAATTAGGTGGGGTAATTAAATTTTAAACAAGGGAGGCTCATCGGCTAATGGAACAGCACAAAAACCAACCCCCTGGGCGTGATACTAAACAGCACTGCACTATATATAACTTAAGAATGGTTGGCTGAGAACGAGCCTTAGTTCGCGAAAAGAAAAGACGTCAAACAATAAAATACGATCATGTTGAATGAAAGCAAAGTTGAAACAATGAAGCAGCTGATTGTTATTCTCAATTAATCGATTGTTTTCGCAGTTTGACTTGCCATTTTTCATCACACTTACATTTTGCAAGGACTAATCGTTACGACGAGGCTAAAGTTACTCGAAATTAACAAAAAAATGATATAATTTACATATTCAGGGCCTAACATAGCCCAAAGCTTCACTCATGCTGTCCCATTCTGTTGTAAGTAACAATAAATATAAATATATTTTTATTTTTAAGTGATGTTTTATTATTTTACAAATGTTCAATAATAAAAACAACAATTCGAAGTCACTTAAAGTAATGGGAAAAAGATAAAACAATAAAACAAACGATTTTTTTTCTTCATTTCAAACAAAAAATTGTAGTAGTGTTATTTTTTTAATGCTTTCACATACTTCGTATATTTAAAAAAAAAAAATTATCCCTTCATCCTCCACCTCTTCTCTCTCGCCATTCACTTCATTTTTAAGCTGTTTAAGAGTCCATTAAAAAATTAGGCCTATTTTTAATGCAACGATGCCCGTGCATTAAATTAAAAAATTCAACAATAAAAAAAATAATCCTTTCTATAAATATTAATATTATTTAATGGAACAAAAAAATTTCAAAGAATTTATAAAAAATTTATTCAAAAAAAATATTTTTTATATAACCCGTTTCTCCATTCCCCTTAACTCCCTCCCCCTAAAAATGCTGACTCAAAATAATGCAAATCTGTCAGTTTAAAACAATAATAATCGATTTCCGTATCAATTTTTAACCGATTTTTTTAATAATTTTTTTATTTTCTGTTTTTTAAATAAAAATGTGACATTGTTACAAGATTGTAATCTCAGTCCCATCATTTGCACCCTGTTTAGTGTTGTTGGCGCGAAATATGATAAGGAGGGTCAGTCTAGACGCGAGGTTAGCGAGAGGTCACGTACAACGAGTCTGGCGCGCGTTCGCTACCCTCCAGTGGCAATTAGGCAAGTGACAGAGATGTTTGGTCATTTCCCTAATGTAAGTTGGCGCCCACCGAGGGTGCAACACAACACTCCCACCATCTACACCGTGCCAGCTTCCCCCTGGACGCGTCAACATTTGAGATCTCATCAACTTTGCTTCTTTTTAACTCTCGTGTATAACTTTAAAATGAACATTTATATTACATATTCTCACTTGGCACTGGTCCCATTACAGAAAAAAAAGTTTAAGTAAACTTAGACATTTTAAGAAAAACATAAAATTTTACTCAAGAATTTTTTCTGATGATTCGACTTAAACATTTCTTTCATATATTACACTAAAATTTATTTACTTTTATCTTTTTTAAATAATTTGCGACGATCTTTGTATATCATCACTAGTTTATATCTTTTCCCTATTTTCTGCTAAACTGATTAAATTATATCTCGCAAAAGAAAATATAAATTAAGCTTAAAATCTGCCATTCAGTTTGCATTATTATCTTGTGTCATATTAGCAACGTTAATTTAATTTTTTTAAAGGCAATAAACCAAGTTTTTAGAAAGTGATTGATTAATTACTAGGAGGAACCTAGTCCTAAAGTGTTAATTAATAACTGTTCTCTTTAATAAGTGATGTAAAAATGAGGAAAAAAAACACACAGCCTTTAGAGATGCAAACTGTCCTTTCTACTAAACAGAAATTGCCAAAACCTGCTGAGAAAGAGATAACTACGACGGGCCATGATCAATGCAGTTACTTTTTCGAGCTCTAGTAAAAAACAAAAACTTAGAAAAAACAAAAATATTATTTAATTAAAATATTTCAAATAAATCTCAATTCACGTAATAATTTAAAGCGTCAAACATTCAAATATCTGAATCTAAGTAAACAGCAACAGCTTCCTACCTTTCTTGTCGGTCATGCCAAAACATTCCTAACACCGGACCTTTTAACAGCAGCTAATAAAACAGGAACTCTCCCCTAATACGAGTTAAGTAAACTACCCGTTCAAATCATGCCCCATTCGGACAGCTGATGGAATTGATGCAATAAAAAGCCATCTGTTGAAGACAAATGTACTAAACCATACCTCGTTGTTTAAGAGTAGCTTCACTTATGAAAATTTAAACAGTTATTACGATTCGTTTGTTTATTCAGATTTCAAGAATGAAAAATTGAAAAATTTACATTGAGATACCTTTGAATGTAGTTGTACGTGTAGTTTAAACAGAATGAAAGTAATTACTAAGAGATAAACTGAGCACGAAACTCAATAAAGATCATTACGACTTGTTTTGTAACGAGCGTAATTCCAAAGTTAAAAATGCAAAAATTACAAGACAATGTCCCCAAAGGGTTTTGAGGTTGGCGTGCGTTGCACAATAGTTTTGTAATGGCGATCACCTGGTCCCAGCAAACCACTCATACATTTAAACGACCTCGTTATAGAAACGCGCGCGCGAATAACTCTATTAATTTTTAGCCCTCCCTTCCAACCGCCACAACCCATCAACAATTAAGTCGCAGGCGCGCCTCAAACGTCCTCTCTATAACGAATATTTGCTGGAACAATAGAAGCGACCAGCATCGAGAATAGAACGAGAAAACACCTGAAACTTGTTACAGTAACATTCAATCAGCAGTTGTGGGAACCTCTCACAAAGTGAAATGGCATCAATCAAATTTGTACGGCTTAGGTGAAAAATCCTCGTTACTACGTAGAAGCGCGTCAGGTGCCCGGAAAAATATTTTACGACGAACGTCTTAATGACGTCTACAATGCGCATGCGGTGCGCGGACTGGCAACACCTGAAGACGAAACGCAGGTGTTGAGCATAAAAGCGCAGGCTGAATGAGGGCTGGCCGGTAAAACACATTAAGAAAAGGCGCTGAATTAATGCAACAATAAAATGAATGGGAAAAGTAAAGAAAAAAAATGAAGCCGTTTGTATAAACAATGAATCAAGTTGTGCAAACGTGTTGTATCAATTTAAACAATGGATTTGAAAAATTGACTTTGTATTATGTTTTAATATTTTTTGTTATTTTAAAATAATTTATTAAGTTAGTCAAATAAAATTACACGTAACCCAATTACAATAATACAATAAATTGTTTAATTTACTTCATGACGTCATAAAATTTAAAACAATAAAGTTAATGAAAACCTAAAATGATTAAAATTACGTCTAAATTGATTAATTAAAAAATAAGATCAAATCAATTACCCAATGTCT